>QVTF01007807.1:0-25184 GCA_003573665.1 Oxygymnocypris stewartii
GTCGCATGCACGGGATTTTTTGCCCCTCTTAGGCAACACTTCTTTTATGCATATAATCTATCTTCCGCATGCGTGACTTTTGAAATCTGGAACTCCTTAAATCATACTTGCCTCTTCATTTACTTTTCATTAATTTAATTCCAATTCAATGTCTTGGATTCTTTTATTGGTGAAGCTCGGTCTCAGATTACCATCCCAGGCGTGACCTTAGCCAATCACGCAAACAATCTTTTATCTCCAATTTAAGCAAAAAATTGCTTACCTTTTAGGCGCCTTTATTTGTGATTTTGTTTGCGTGTTCAGCCAAGCCCTCCACCCCCGACGGCTCTCAGGACTCCGGACCTCAATCCAGTCCCATCTGGGGTGCCAATTTTATGTCGTGGCTCAAAGAGAGCAAGAGATGGATTCCTTCCATTTTTAGTCAATGAGGCACGAGAAGCAGAGTTCCAGATGTCAAAATTAGACTTTATTAACAGATTAACAAAGCCGAGATACGGTCACTGCAGCCACCGCATCTGAATCTCTGTCTGTCCGCTCATCCATTTTTATACCTGTTGCACTGCCCAAACTTGGGAGTTCCGGTTTTTAATTGGCTATGCTTATCTGGTTTGCTACAGTTAATCTATTAGCGCACCTGGTCCATCTTTAAGGGTGGCATTTTTGACTAAATCAGCCCTTTTGTTAACAATCCTTGGGCAGCAGTCTCATGAGAAAAACATTGAGCAGCAGTCTCATGAGACAGCATTTTTTGCTGAATCAGCCCTTTTGTTAATAAACCCTGGGCAGCAGTCTCATGAGACTCACATCAAATCTGTTTACATGTTTTTGGCATATTCTGGGCATTCTCCTAAAGTTTCTAGGGTTATTTAAGTTCACTGATACACTCCATTGTAAAGTACTAGTGCTGCCCAATAGATTGGAATAATTCAATATATTGATTAGTTTATGGATTACATTCTTGAACATACATCATATTTTGAGTAAAATAATACTATATGGAGTAAATATCATACTATAAAGTAAAATAACACAATAGTATTTGATCGTTTGGACGCGCCCGAAGCTCAAAGTGTACTTTGCTTGTCAGTTTTGGAGCACGCGCACACACACTTCAGCCTGGGGAACAGCATCTCGTGCGGATTATTCTTTAAACATTTTATTATCAAACATGTACAGCAATTTTAGTAACTGTAAAGACAATCGACAAACGATTGATCTGATTCTGACGTTGAGTTTTGGTCAGGGAGGAACGAATGCGCGCCGCTGTGAAGAGAAGGAAGATGTGCTAGAAGAAACGCGGCTATAATACTTAGAAGCCAAAATAAAATAAAAACCCATTAAATAAACTTAGTTTAATATAACAGCCACAGGCCTAAAGTGTAGGCATGTTTTAATGGTTAGTTCCCTCTTCTATCATAAACGGGGCTTTCATGTTGCGCGTGCTGAAACTCCTCCACGTGAGCGCGATTGCGCTTCTGATTTGGGAATAGCAAAAATGCATCATAGACAAAAGTTTGGGGTTCGCCCTTCACTATATCTGATTGGTTTAGACCACGATATGAGCCTAATGTGTCTGTTGTTGAAGCACAGGGAGACTCAGAGTCGCGGATACTTTTTTATTTTCTCGAACGGCTGGTCGCACAGGTGCGCCCTCAGAGTAGAGTCGCACCCTTGAAAAAGAGGTCGCACGGGCAACCAAAGGGGCGCACTCGAGAGCCCGGCAGAGAGAGAGAGACACACACACAGAGAGAAAGAGACAGAGACACACAGAGAGACACAGAGAGAGAGACACAGACAGAGAGACAGACAGAGACAGAGACACACACAGAGAGACACAGAGAGAGAGAGAGAGAGAGACACACACACACACACACATATATAGAGACACATACACACACACAACACACATATATACATACATACACACACAACACACACACACACAATATACATACACACACACATATATACATACACACACACACACACACACACACATATACATACACACACACACACACACATATACACACACACACACACACACATATATACACACACACACACACACAATATATACACACACACACACACACATAATATATATTATACACACACATAACTTCAAACTAAAAATAAAGAAAATACCTATAAAAAGGCATAATAAATTAATACATAATTTATCTAAAATTAAAATAGACTAAATCAAACGGCAGTAGTTTTTCAGTAATCCTAAAAAAAAGAACACTGCCAAACACACATGCTAACAAAACAACAACTTACACATAGTAAGAAATGGCTAATAAAACTAATCCAGAAGGGAAACAAGAAATAAGAAAGAAGATAAATAAAAAGCGCTACTTATATCCTTTGTAAGTGTTCTGCCGGTGGAGTCGATGGTATTTACACTCTTCGGTCTCTCACTGCGAAGGCTGCCGCGGTAAACTACGCTTTGTATACCATCTAACAAAAACTTTCCAATTCAGCTGAACACACTTTCCTGTTAATACAATAAATGTGCCAAGCAGCGCCGGACACTGACAAGGACGCGATACAGTACGAAACCAAACGCGATTTCAACACGTCTCAAACCACAATTTTATTTATCTTTTTTGAATTTCATAGAATATACCAATATCAATATATATATATATATATATATTTGTTTTTTATGTTCTTTGTTCTCTACAGAAATGTGTGTAATGTTAAAAAAAAGTAATAATAAACTGAAATTAAATCGTATTTGGAAACCAATCGCTGACGTCATCAAGTACGCCCATCAATAACTGAGCGACGGAAGTGCCCTACAGCAGTGTGTGTGTGTGCGCGCGTAGATATAATATCGTTTCAGAAGCGGGAACTGGTTTTATGGGAATAATCATATCTCTCTACGGCAGTTAACGTTAGTGAGTATAACTTATTACTATATTTTGATCGATCATTGTATTTAATGTAGAGGCTGCCCGGGCCTGTAATCTAATTGTATTTGCTTGAGGCTGTTAAACCCGATTTCACCGTTTGTGGTTGTTTGCATGTAACGTAACGTTAAACGCAAAGTATAATTTAATATTTCACTTCATAATCTGACTACCTGTTTTGGACACTTTAAGAATAGTAGCGGTTTGTTAATATTAACATTAAAATCATTTGAATTAGTGAAGGCATTGTAACGTTAGTGGACACGTGTTAATGTTATTTTGTTTGTGACGTTGATCTGATTCATTCTTGTTATGCTCAGCTTTTAACAGATTGAAATGAGTTTATTCGGGACGAACACGGGCTTTGGGGCCGGGGGAACAGGTGTATTTGGCAGCACACCACAGACAGTCATAATCCAATGAAGGTATATTCAGATAAAGTTATATGATATATTTACAAGTAAGCTTTTGTGCATACTAATTCATTTAAGGCGTCGTTGATAACAGGATGTTGAAGTAACATCGCCACCCGATGACAGCATAAGCTGCTTGGCATTCAGTCCCCCTACGATGCCTGGGAACTTCTCATTCGGAGGCTCGTGGGCCAATGACGTAAGCCTTGACCTTCCGCCATTACTCTTATCCTAATACAATTTTTCACTTGCGTTTCTGTCACTATTTCTATATTTGTACAACATTGACTGTAAATTTCATTCAGAAATATGTTATTTGCATCATTTATAGTTGATGAAATATCTCTGAAAGATGTGTCAAAAGACACCTTTCTGTCCAGTTTGTAATGTAACTGATGAATTTGCATGGCTTGCATATACTCAGGTTCGGTGCTGGGAGGTTCAAGATAATGGTCAGACTGTCCCTAAAGCCCAGCAGATGCACACAGGCCCAGTGCTGGATGTGTGCTGGAGTGATGTGAGATCATTTACACATTATAAATATTAATCGCCTATTAAAGACATCAGCCAACCAACATTCTGCAAACATTTTAACGGAAATATGTGTTTAAGAATTGCAATCAACTTGGCAAAATTTAGAAAATCTTCAAATTGGTCTTGTGTGCAACCACAGAACACCGAATAAACCCATTAGCACAGAATAAAAGCATTAACACTGCCTCTGATGCTAGGCTGTTATGCCCGTTTATGCTTGTTTATTACTGTTGTTGTGTCAGAGCTGATGTGTTTTAGAATGATTTTATGATAAATATTTACAAAGGATTTAGCACTAAAGATCCAAGAGGTCCGGTTTCTATATTTCCTTCCCAGTGGAGGTCTCTAAGCAATACTTTTTTGGAATAGTTATACATTTACATCAGGGGCCTGTTCTTCGTACGTCGCTTAATACATCAGAGATGATATGAGAGATGTGTAAGAAAAAAATGATGAGGTCGTTGAAGATCTTGATGAAGATGTTTTTTGCAGCATAGCAGTGACAAAGTACATGTTGTACCTTGGGTTCAATGGAGTTGGAATGAACCCCGAACATCCTAAAGTCCTAACCTTTTATACATTTTCAGTTTACTACCCTTCATGTAAATGAAGTTGTTGCTGTCGTAACAGCTATAGTCTGTATATTAATTATGTTCTGACACCCCTTTGTCAGAGGTGGTTCTCAGTATTCCACACCTGCTCCACTTCTACAATGTTGAAATTTGCTCAGGATGTGATCCCAAATGGTCTACAAACAACACAATTGTTGACTTTCTTCTTCTCTATGATAATTAAGCTATTTTGGGAAATGAGCATGATCAAACATAAATTGTGTAGTGAAATCTAGGATTGAGGCAGAAAAAAGATTCTTACAGTCCCCCTCTCTGATGCTCTTGGCTAGGGGTTGTAACGATACACCAGTGGTTCGGTTCACGGTTTTAGAGCCACGTTCGGTTCTGTTTGCTGTGGGGGTAGGGTTCATGTTATCTTACCAGCAATGCTAAGGAACAATAAATCCACTTAACTTAATAACAATAACTTGACTAACTTTTTTTCTTTATTAACTTGGCTTCACATTTTTAGTGCACTCAGCATACCTGAGTAAACAAAAATGAAATAAATACCTCCAGTGTAGACTAGTCAGAATAAACATTTATCTCTTGTTGTCACAGGAATAGTGGCATTTTCTCTGTCGATTTTCTACTCTGCTACAGCTCCCTGTAGTATTTCCGACCCGATTATCACTTGTGTGGCTTTCGTAGACAGCGCATGTCTGCAGAACGGGATTTTTAATCACCCAGTTGTCTGTAATGTAGTGCGCCGTGATCGTCATGAAAGACTGAGTTGCACGGGAGGTCCACCCGTCCGTAGTTAAAGCAATACATTTAGCATTGCTCAGGTCCTCCACTAGTTTGGCTGTTTACTCCACTGTAAAGGTGAGGCAGCACATTCTGACTGAAATGCGGTCAGCTCGGTAATTGATATCTAGGCTCCAACACACTGTCGCAAATGTGTGAATCCGTCGTTCTCAACTATGGGAAAACGGCGCATATCTAGCGCCATGTAAAACACCTCTAAAACACGGAGTTAGCTTGTAGCTTTATTCTAAAGGCAGTGGGAAAAGTTTTCCTGTTTTTGAGGCTTCTTGCGCTTATATCAATGTTGGGGATGTCTCCGGAGATGCGCTTGCATATTAGACGCGTTTCAATCAAATCAAATCACTTTTATTGTCACATCACCACAGCACAAGTGCCTTGGTGAGTGAAATTCTTATGAGCGTGCTCCAGGACAGTGCAGAAAAACAACAGACAATTTACATATGGACGGACAGTGCAAAAAAACAACAAACAATTTACATATGGACAGACAGTGCAAAAAAACTGCACTGGAGCATTACAGTGCTCCAGACAGTGCAAAAAAAACAACAGCAATTTACATATGGACAGACAGTGCAAAAAAACAAAAGCAATTTACATATGGACAGTACATATTTACAGACTGTACAGAAGACAATGTGCAAAATACACATACATATACTCAGTACGCTTAGTGTACTATAAAGACATACTCAATTATCACGACACATTATACACCGTATGGGCACATCTACATTATGTACAGTATCTATACATAATGTGGTCTATACATAGTAATAATTTAGGTGCAACAGATTATAAATTAACAGGCAGATTGGTTGAGCAGCCGATAGATGTGCAAAGGTGCAACAGATTATTCATATGCAGTGTCGTGGATGTGCATTGTATGGTGTCCAGTGATAGCAGATAGGTTGTGTTAGTGCAGTGTGTGCGTGTAGCCCAGTTGAACTGTGTTAAAGTGCAGTGCATGGCATGTTGTGTGAGTGGGAGTGTGATGTAGGTGAGTTATTTGTGACTGTTCATTAGCCTGATAGCCTGAGGGAAAAAGCTGTCCCTCAGTCGGCTAGTGCGGGATCGGATGCTGCGGAAACGTCGCCCCGAGGGCAACAGAGAGAGCAGTCTGTGGGACGGGTGGCTGGAGTCTTTGATAATCCTCCGGGCTTTCCTTGTACACCGCCTGGTTGTAGATATCCTGGAGGGAGGGAAGCTCACCTCCAACAATGTGGCGGGCAGTTCGCACGACCCTTTGCAGAGCCCTGCGGTTGCCAGCGGGCTGTTTCCAACCAGGCGGTGATGCAGCCGGTCCAGGATGCTCTCCACAGTGCAGGTGTAGAAGGATCTGAGGATGCTGGGGCTCGTTCCAAACTTCTCAGCCGTCTCAGGAAGAAGAGACGCTGATGTGCCTTCTTCAGCACTGCATCTGTGGTGAGCAGACCATGTGAGATCCTCGGTGATGTGAACGCCGAGGAACCTTAAGCTGGTCACCCGCTCCACAGGTGTCTTGTCGATGGTGATGGGTGGGTGTTCTCTGCTCTGTCTCCTGTTAATCCACCACCAGCTCCTTGGTCTTGTTCGATGTTTGAGTGAGAGGTGGTTCTCCTGACACCCATTTAGTCAGGGTACTCACCTCCTCTCTGTAGGCCGTCTCATCGTTGTCGGTGATCAGGCCTATCACCGTTGTGTCATCAGCAAATTTGACGATGACATGGAGCTGTGTGTAGCTGTACAGTCGTGTGTTTACAGGGAGTACAGGAGTGGGCTGAGGACGCAGCCCTGCGGTGCACCAGTGTTGAGGATCAGGGGAGATGATGTGTTGTTGCCCATTCTGACCACCTGACTTCTGCCTGTCAGGAAGTCCAGGATCCAGCTGCACAGAGATCTGTTCAGTCCCAGAGTCTGGAGCTTCGCGACCAGTGTGGCAGGCACTATGGTGTTAAAATGCCGAACTATAATCCACGAACAGCATCCTCACATAGGTGTTCTTATTTTCCAGGTGGGAGAGAGCAGTGTGCATGGTGAAGGCAATAGCATCGTCTGTGGAACGGTTACTGCGGTATGCAAATTGTAGTGGGTCCAGTGAAGCAGGCAGCACAGAGCAGATGTAGTCTCTGACAAGCTTCTCAAAACACTTGCTGAAGATGGGGGGTCAGAGCAACGGGCCTCCAGTCATTCAAGCATGTGATTTTGTTTTTCTTTGGTATGGGCACAATGATGGATTTTTTGAAGCATGAGGGAACCACAGACAGAGAGAGGGACAGATTGGAAAATATCTGTAAAAACCACCCCGGCTAGCTGGAAAGCGCATGCTTTGAGCCACCGGCCTGGTATACCATCTGGGCCTACGGCTTACGGATGTTCACCCGTTTAAAGGATCGAGTTACATCCACGACAGAAAGGGTAAGTGGACTGACCTCTTCTGCGGCAGCCGCGGCAGCGCTCTCTGTGTGGGCGGTGTTTATCAGCCTCGAACCGAGCATAAAAGGTGTTGAGCTTCGTCCGGTAGAGAGGCGGAAATGTTCACAGTAGCTGGTTTACTCCCTTTAAAGCCTGTGATGTTGTTAATGCCCTGCCACATGCTTCTTGGGTTATTGTTGTTGAAGTGTTCTTCAAACTTGTTTTTATATGTTCGTTTGGCTGCTTTGATGGATCTCCTGAGATCGTAACTGGCTTGTTTCCGATCGTCAGTGTTTCCGGATTTAAAGGCAGATGTCCGCGCTGACAAGGCTGATCGAACATCGCTGTTAATCCACGGTTTTTTGGTTGGGGTAGATGCGGATTGTTTTGGTCGGAACTACATCGTCTATACACTTCCTGATGAAACACGTGACCGTATCTGAATACCCCTCTATGTCGTCATCAGACGCTGCCCGGAACATGTCCCAGTCCACGTGATCAAAACAGTCCTGTAGTATAGCATCCGATTGGTCCGACCAGCAATGAACTGTCCTGAGAGCGGGTGCTTCACATTTCAGTTTTCTGCCTATAAGCAGGCAGGAGCAGAACGGAAGAGTGATCCGATTTGCCAAAAGGTGGGCGGGGGAGGGACTTGTATGTGTCCCGAAAGGGGGTGTTTCAATGGTCGAGTGTACGATCTCCACGCGTGTTGATGGTGACGTGTTGAAAGTATTTTGGAGCTATTGTTCTGAAGTTGGCTTTATTAAAGTCCCCTGTGACAACAAAAGCTGCATCTGGGTGCGCGGTTTCCTGCTCACCTTATGTCATTCATGTCGTATGAGAGCGTTTTGTGAAACAGTTACGACAAATTGTGTGCGCTTTGTCTACGACACGAATTCCATTCCTGTACTCCACTGGAAAACCAAAATGTTTCCACACATGAGACTTAAATGTGGTCCGGGGATCTTGCAATTTCAGCACTATGCGAAGCATCCATCCTGCATTTACTAGCACCGAGTGTGACGCTCACTCCCAAGTCATGTGAAATGACATGCACTTGGAAAACTGTAATTTTAGAATATAATATTTAGAACAAAATTAAAAGCTCTTATTAGTCGTTACTAATACAATTTAAATCAAATGTAAGCAAAGAAAAATTAGTTTAAATATATATTTATTATTGTTCCATTAACCTCAACAATGGGCAGCAGGGGGCGTGGAGAGTACCGCAGTAACGCCGCGAGAGTTACTCAACTGACATGTTGTCCCAAACCTGTATTAATTTATTTCTTGTTGGTGAACACAAAAGAAGATATTTCAAAGAATGTGGGTAACCAAACAGTTGCTGGTTCACTTGATAGTAGGAATATAAAAAAATACTATGGAACTCACTGGGGACCAGCAACTGTTTGGTTTTCCACATTTTTTAAAATAGCATGTATGTTCAGCAGAAGAAAGAAATTCACTAAGGTGTAAAACTAATTTTGGAGTGAGTAAATGATGGTATTAATATAAAACACTATGACAGAATCGACTGACAGATGACAGAATTTATTATTTATGTTAAAACAACAAAACCATAGAGAAAAACATAACTCACTACTCTTGACTGAAAAAAACAATACAGTTACTTTAATAGGAATCAATCTATAGTGTTTTATTTTTATTAATTGTTCATTCAATTTCTTGAATGCTCCTACTAAATATGCCTATTGTACCTGATAATTAAACACTTGTTTGTATATTATGTGTAGTTGTAATGTTGTATCTTTGTTCTTATTTTTCATAACAAAGATAAAATAATGACAAAGATTTTTATCTTCGCCCACTTTGGCCTAAATATCCACCATTCTTATTTATATTTTGTTTCCTTGAAAGGCTTTGTCTTTATAGCAGGGAAATATAGTTTGGCAGTACTGCTCAGACAAACTGGTAAAAACTACATGACAAAGAAACTGTGATAAAATCGTGAAATGTCTAAAAATTGATATGATATTTTTGCCATAATCGCCCACCCCTACTTGAACTGACCGGTTTTGTGACCCGCACTTGCACAAACTGCATTGAAAATCATTTTCCAAATTTCATTTGTGTGGAAAATTACCAAGTCTGTAAAACACCCATTAACAGAAGCCAGAGACGCTCAAGACGGACACAAAGAACATAAAATACTGTAGCAGCCTGAGCAAGCTCACGTTCACTATGCAAAATATAGAAAGGAAATCCGAAATATTGAATTGGGAGTGGGGGTCTATATGAATGTATTTCTGAGGGGAACTGTTTTGAGAAAAGTTTAAATGACATTTTCTTCTCATCTTGCCTCTGTATATTGCATGTATAAAAAACAAAGCACTGCAGCTAAGGATCAGGTTCAATTGATGAAGCTTTTAATCATCAGGAAGGATGTTTGCCCGCCCTTCCGCTCAATTGGTGGTTGTGTTGCTCCTTAATATTCAGTGGGTGCTCCTAAAACATTTGTGTGCTCCTAACTTCTTGAAGTTGGGAGCACCAGTGCTACCAAGTAAAAAAGTTAATTTCGAGCCCTGACTCCATTACACAGATTACACCTCCCTTCCTGGGTAGGTGCCCAGTGGTGGTGAAGCCCTGTCTTAGGTTGTCCTCTCTGCCAAAGGAAATCTTAACCCATCATTGGGTCATCACCTCATGCACACTGGTTATCGCTCCATCCATTAAGCAAAATGTATCATAGAGACTTTTCTCAAATTTGGCAAAGTGACATACAAACCTTTTTTTGGGGGGTGGGTGGGAGAGGAGCACTTGAGAACCATAACAGAAAAAGGGATTTTCTAAATGTACTAAACATAACAGTACACACATAGCCAAAAAGCCAAAGGAGCAAAACCATCAATCGACAGGCATAGTGTGTGGTGTGCGTGTAATGTTGTTTTTTCATTTTGTGTGTTCTGTCCCTTTTATCAACGTGAACATCCTTTGTCCACATGTGTGCATTCAATAGACAATAATATATTTTCTGTGCATTTGAGTATGGATATATTTGTTGTCTTTCTAGTGTCATGTGCATTGAGTCTGTGTCTTTGTGTGGGGTATGTCCTGTTGCCCACTTGTTTTCCATCTTGGTGGAAACTGCTGTCCATAGTCTCTGAAATGTTGGATCTCTCCTTGTTTCTCTTTTCCATTTTCCATTTCGTTTAAATTTGGAAAAGTCCTTCGAAAAGAAGCAGTCATTGCTGTTGTTGCATTTCCGTGAAGTTCCATCAGGTCCATCCATGCCATGGTGGGTCTCAGGGGTTCTAGATCTTTTAGAATTGGAGTTCTGAATCTTGCAGGTCTGGAAATCTCTGGATGCCTACTTTGATGATCACTCGGTTCTTTTAAGAAGTCAGTTTTCTTGTGGAAGTTCCCTGGCTCCATTAGTTCTGCTGGCCTTCTTGTCCTATCAGATGACCGGATCATCATTCTCCAGGAGGATAACACCTTTCAAGCAACATCTCCATGCTTATACTGAAAAAAGAAGTGGTCCCCCCCCCCCTTTCTTATAAATTATAAAAGAATCACCAATATCAATGCCATTAACACCATTCTTATACATTATGAAGAATCATACTCCCCCCATTTTGATAGTAAACATATTTTTCTAAATATAATAACTATCATTAAACAATTCTCCAATTCAACATCAGCATCTGCTTATGACTGAACTATAGCCATGTTGTTCATGCAGTGCTGTGTCTGGCAAGGTGTGAATGGCTTCTTCCTTATTTCCTTTCAACAGTGACAACTGGGTTTCTAAACTGCCTATCTTCTTAACGAATCACGGTAGCCCATCCTTCTTTTGTGTGAAAAGTGACTGTCTTGCTTGGTGTCCCATCCTTCCACAAGCATAGCAAACAACTTCCCTGATCTTTCCTACCTTTTTCCAACAATGTCTTGCTACGTGACCATGCCCGAGAAGCAATGACTGTAATGTCTAGATTCTGCAGCTTTCATTTGACTTCTTGCATTGAAATGTCATTTGGAAATTATTTGCTCGTATGGTGTATTACATCTACATGTAGAGCAATGGCTTCTCGCATATGTGAACTGCTCTGTGCAATTAATGGCAGACTTAAACATGAGATTTGTTAAGTTGCACTTGGCAAACCACTGTAACAGCCAACCATTTCCCACAACCTAGAAGCAAATGCTAGAGGATGCTCTCCAATTTCCATTGTCACCTCAGTTATCTTTCTCAAGTTAACGCAATCAGTCCCAGCAAGTCTAAGTAGAGCTTCTCTCCTTGTCCTCTGTCTGCTCTTTTGTCACAAACTTCCTGCAAGAGAACACTAGTTAATGAGCGAAGAATGCAGATCATAGGAAGTCTACAAGCATCTTCATCTGACACATTATAAACATCCACTACCTTCTCCAGTTTTGACAAGAACTCTACAGGATCAAACTATACAGTTATCAGGGGTCAAAAGTACGCACTGCTGTAACAAGACTTTGAAAGTCCATAAAAGACAACTGTCTACCAGCTCGGCCATTTTTAGTTCTTTGATCAAGAATCCCTCACATTTCTATTTCCAGTCTGTCTTTTCGCACTGGTGCTTACTGGGAACCTCGCAGAATCATATGAAGAAATTATGTCGTTGACTAAAGACTTCCTTGCGGCTGTTTTCATAATGTTCATAATGGGATTGGACATTGTCCATCTGTCTAGATGTTCTTCAAACAAACATCTAAATGTCTGCCTCTCTGATTCGGACATTGCAATTTCTTCTCTCAATTTCACTATCTTTCCTTCAGAATGATCTCTTCAGCCTTGCAATTTCCTCAATGAGATGACGTTGTTGCTGACGTGGAAAATTTAGTAACTTGTTTTCAATTCCTCTAATCTTGTCTTAGTTACCTTGTATGAGGTAAAACGAGCTTGAAGTGCATTAGCAACTTTTCCCTCTTTGTTTTTAGTATTCTGGGACAATATTATGAATTAGGCGATGTACTTACCTATCAAGCTCTTCCATTTTCACAATCTTATTAATTGTCTTCAGCAATTCAATAGGCTTATTCCTCATTGACTGAACATTTATCTAGTTACTTCAAGATACCTGTTAGTCTAATTACCACAGCTCCTGGCTTTGGACGCGAATTAATAAAACCGCTTCACTACTTTGGGGCTTCTAAACAAAGTTTTCACTTCTTTGCACACTGCCACACTCCGTCGGGCCTTAAACTTCACTACAACTAAACTGTTAAAATGCAACTCTGTCACAGTACTTCGGACAAAACCCACATTACTTCGGGTTTGTTATATTTTTAAACCGTTTACTTAGCCACAGTATGTTGGGCAATCAACAACATTCTTCAGTGTTTTAACTTCACAGAGTCACGGTGCGTTGGACTCAATACACTATAACACAACAGTTTATGAAATAATTCTGTGACCACACTGTCGGGGCAATTCGGCTACTTTAGAATTTCATCAGAATCATCACAAGTTAACTCCGTTTCAATTATGTTAGAAACGTACAACTCTGTTTCAGTTACTTTAGAAACAATAAGTCTAGGGCTGAAACGATTCCTCGAGTAACTCAAATACAAAAAATAATCGAGGCAAATTAAGTGCCTCGAAGAATCGTTTTGTCCATTTACTAGGGATGCACTGAATTTTTGGCAGTCGAAAATATATGCCGTGCCGCACCACCCAGCAGTGTCCAGGTTTCCCCTCTCCCTCAACAGTCATCACTGTGCCGTGTAACGCTCCACTCTATCATTCTGCTCAGTTACCGCTCATGCTCACCGAAAAAGCAGAGTCCGCTCAAATAATGCACTGACAAGAAAGGTCTATGTAACGTTAGTATACTTGTTCCTGTTTGCAGTAGAGCTGCTGTGCTGTGACATGCAGTACAGCTGATCTGGGAAACGCTATGCTCTGCTCCCATTAGCTGGTAATAAATGTTTACTTGATGTTTCTTTACATAGAATCGTCATTTCTATTCATTTCCCAATTATTTACGCGATCTTATGAGCATTAACTCATATTATATGTGATCATATCTCTATGAATGGATGGCAGAAACACACGTTTTCCTTTAGCACACACTGAATCGCGCGTATTGTCTCAATGAGGACATAAAAACAAGAACAACATCTCCAGAACTGCTCTGAGAGTCACTTCATGAGCGTTTCCCCGTTTAATTTGAGTAAGACTATCCTCATATCATATACACACAGAAATGTAAAAGTATTCACGGCAACCCGTCAAAATAAAATATAACACTACTACTAAAATGATAACTTAATTTTTTAAGGAATGACCACACAACATTTTAAACATGTTTTAATTTAAATACTAAATTCCCTTTGTTTGCCAAAAAAGTTTCATTTTCAAAAATTTAAAGATAAATGAAATTGATGTTTTATGCCTTCTTTTGATAACCAGATACACAACACAGAATTTCTGAGGAAAAGAAAACATTTAATTTGGCTATTTTAAAAAACAAATAACAATCAAACATAATTTTATAATTGTCATTTTCTGCAATCATATAATTATTATAACACCTAAAATACATTGCATGTAAAAAGTGTTGAATGGTGTACATTGTGTGCACATGATCAGGATGGTACCACCTCCGCTACATTTTGAGAGAGAAAAAACCCTGTTTGCAGTACTATACATGATTTGGATAATTAGACAAAAACAACAACAACAGTTATGATTGATTCTGTTGCATAGAACTGAATACAAATAATTAATTGATATTTAATATTCATATATTTTATGTCCAATTTAGTTTCAATAGTGGGGTTATATTATTGGCTTGTGTTTTTTAAATTCTGTGTCATTAAAAAGAAGTTAAATTTAAAATTCTTACTAAATTACTTTATAGTATTTAATCAAATAAATAATTATTACAAAGCAGTTTTGGTTTTGGACCAAGCACATCCAGAATTCTTGGTTTCGGCCCAGAATTGTTATTTCGGTGCATCCCTACCATTTACTGTAACTACATTACAGAGTAGGGATGGTTCGAGATCATAATTTTGGCTTCGGTACGGTACCAGAATGTAATACCTCGGTATTGATACCAATGCACATCCTACGTGTTTGCACATCTTACTGCTTTGCACTTTTCTTTATTCTACTGCACATCTTTTTATTTCTTTTTTTACCTATATATATATATATATATATATATATATGCTCTTGTGTGGTGTTACTTTTTATATAATTTTTTTTTTCTTTGCACTGTCCACTGAGCGGACCTGATTTGACCTACATTTCACTTTTGATTATACCCTGTATAATTTATTATGTGACAAATAAAGAAACCTTGACCTTGACCATAGGTGACAAATAACCAGACTCAAAAAATAAGTGAACTGAAAAAAATTTAAAGTGATTGATCATCATATATATAGTATTTATTAATCTTGGTTAATGTTAGGTATGTGTTTTAATGCATAATGTTAACATACTAAACATATATTAGTAAACATTTTATAATTTATAAATAATTATTGAACTACATTTATAAGTGCTATTATAATGTCAATGCTGTTAATGAATTATAACAAATGTTTCTTTAAAGTGTTATTCTAACAGTCAAAGTATATGGCAAAAATATCATATCACTATTTTTTTTATTTCACAATTTCACGATTCTTTGTCATGTTGATTTTACTATTGTGTCTGAGCAGTGCAGCCAAAATAATTTCCCTATTACAAAGACAAATCCTTTCAAGGTTACAAAATATAAAAAAGTATGGTGGATATTTAGACCAAAGTGGGGGAAGATAAAAATATTTGTCCTTATTTTATCTTTGTTATTAAAAATAAGAACAAAGATACACATTACAAATACCCATAATATACAGATAAATCAAACAGTGCTTTATTTTCAGGTACAATAGGTGTATTTAGCAGAGCATTCAAGAAATTGAATGAACAAATATAAAACACTATATAGATTGATTCCTATTAAAGCAGCTGTATTATTTTTTCAGTCAAAAGTAGCGAGTTATTTTTTTCTCTTTGTTTTGTAGAATTAGCATTAAATAATAATAATTCTGTTGATTCTGTCATAGTGTTTTATATTATACCATTTACTCACTCGAGTTTAGTTTTAAGCCTGAGTGAGTTTCTTTCTTCTGCTGAACATAAATGCTATTTTAAGGAACATGGAAAACCACACAGTTGCTGGTCCTCAGTGACTTACATATGATTATTTTCTTTCTATCAAAGTCAACGTGGACCAGCAACTGTTTGGTTTTCCACCTTCTTAAAAATACCTTATTTTGTGTTCAGCACAATAAATAAATGAATACAGGTTTGGGACAACATGTGAGTAAATATAATGACCGAAAATTTTTTTTAGGGTGAACTATCCCTTTAATTACAGTCGGCGGCATGTTTAGTTTTCTGTCCCTTTAAGACCTGCTCGCGTATCTAATACACAGGCGCGCATCCATTTGTCTCGGCTGTTTACTTTCCTGTTAGACATAACCAACCATGAATGTTGTCTATGCATAAACGGAATGGAGTCTATACATAAACTTTGTTGTGTTTTGACAGAATTGGCTCAAAAGATAACTTGGTTCAGTTATCAGGCGCTGTTAGACAGGCTTTTCCGTGCGCGCGCTTCAGGTGTAATGTTACGGGCTCAGAAAAAGCACACATCTGACCACCGTTGAATGAAACATTTAAGCGGAAAGCCTTTTAAAACACGCAAAAAAGTTGTGAATAAAACTTACAATTATGAATTTATGATGCACTTACTAACTTGTCGATCTCTAATTCTCTGAAAAGATCAGGATGAGCAAGTAACAAATGCTTAGCCAGATTGGATGTCTTGCCTCCTGTGGTCAGTTCGTTCACCTTTATCATCTGTTTTGGATGCAAAGTAATGCCAGTAATGCCATTCACTTCTACTGTTCTCTTCATTTCTTTGTTTCGGGTGCATTGATAGTTTAATCTGTTTGATCCATCGTGTTGTTCACTTGATCTGGTGTCACATTTACCGGATGTGCAGCGATTTGAGAAGCACTGCCGCCTACAGTTGAACTTCGTAACAGCAGTGTATGAAATACCAAATTATGCAAAATTATGATATCGTACTGTTTGAAATATAATAAATACCGATAATTTTACAGTACCGGTATACTGCGCATCCCTAATGCAGAGCACTGTGTTTTAGGGCTGCAACAACTAATCGATAAAATCGATTATTATCGATTATGAAAATCATCGACAACGATTCTCATAATCGATTAGTCGGGTCCGCCCACAGTGCACGTCCAACTTCAGCCGGTTGCTCAAATTGCAGCACTAAATAACGTATTTCTATGGACAAAATGCATCTCAAAATAGTGGAGGAAACAGAATGAGATGCTGCGGGAGAAGTACGTGATCCATTTTGCATGATAATTCTTTATTTTGAGCTTTAAGTTAATGCATTAGTGTAAAGGCTTGCCACCAGGCGCTGCGTGTGCGTCCTCAAAACATATCCGTACATTGCGTCCGCACACATATCCATTGCACTGAATGATCTGTTGTTGAAAGTTAATTTAAGGTTTAAAAGTCAACATGCAGTGTGTATATTTTATGAGAGTGGGAACTTTAAAGGGATAACAGCATGTAATTGTTTGAATATAAATATGAGATGCTCCATAACCACCTTTTACAGGATAAAGAAATGACAGTAAAACATGACTGTGATCAAAGTTCCTGCAGAACATTCCTCTCACACCGTGTCTTTATTATCATTTAAATTTTTTAAGAGTAATGTATGACGATTGTATGACATCCAAGTACGGCGAGAGAAATCATTAGGAGACGTCCGCTCTCTTATAGCACTCGCAGTACTTTGATGACACACACCGATCGGTCTAGCTGCGCTGCTTCAAATCAAACACATCTAAGCGGTCTTCAGAGAAAGCATCATGTTGGCACGCTGCTATGTTGCCAAGTCCGCAGTTTGCCGCGGGTTGTTTTCGTGTCCGCGGGTCTTTTATAACATGTGGAATTGACGAGCTACGCGTAAACGATATCCGGGTTCTCCTGTAGTGGGCGGAGCTAATGCGCAAACGGCAATCTCATTGGCCGGTGCTCACCTATCATCGCCCCTATTTTGATTTCAGCGAATCAGTTCGAGCGAATGCAGACGACCTGATTAATATTCATGAACCCAGCAGCTCAACAATCCTTAGTGCGTTTTATATGGTTATTAATAGTAGAATTCGCGGTATGTTATCAGTATTATTTGTAGGTTTTTTTCCCCCTTTTTTATAGAAACACTAAATGACAAACAATATCTTAAGCACCACCACCAGTCCTAAGTTCAGACAACATGACAAATATGCATTCATACATGGTTATTCTAAAGTTATATCATTATATAATGCTAAATTATCATACTATCATATTATACTGTTTGACTGAAATAATCAATTGAATTTGATAGGTGTCTCTCACATTGTCCCACAGAAACATTAAAATAGTGTAGATTAGTGTAACATTTTATAATAATAATTTATTATATTTGGTGACCATTTCATTTATTTAACATATTTAATATTGGGGCATCCAAGTTATTTGACATATATTAACTTTTTTTTAAGTAACAATAGTTACTTTCCCTGGTAATTAGTTTATTTTATAACGATGTAACTCGGTTAGTATTTGTGAGAAGTAACTAGTAATATAACTAATTACATTTTTAAAGTAACTTGCCCAACACTGCACACTATACATTGATTTATTGTATGTCTTTGATTAATAATGAATATGAAGAGCTTTAAAAATAATGGCATATTAAATTGTAATATTGGTAAATTAGATTATTTTCTAAAATCGTTCAGTCCTAATTTAAACTATATTCACAAATACAATGCTTAACAAATTTATTAAAACACTTATGTAAGGTTTTTAACAAATTATGTAAGGTTTGTGCCACTGCTGCTCTAACAGCATTGGTGATTACCAAAATCATGTTTAGCTTTCTGTATTGGTTAGTCCTCCAAAATGCGTAAGCTCTTTAGTAACAGTAGTAGGCTATTTCTAATGCTACAATATAATTATTGCTGTTATCTTTGACAGAAAGGCAGAGCACTTTATAAATTTTTTTCAGATACCCAATTACAGTCCAAAAGTACATAAACAATGCAAGCAAGAATGCAAGCTGTTATGAGGCCATTTTTGTTATTATAAATACTAATTAGTTGTTTCTGTTTGTAATTTGCCCAATAAATGACAATAACATTTTAAGATTTAAACAATGTTTTGACAGATTCCTAAAATATTTGTTTTCTCTTTATGACAGGTGGTTTAATAAATTAAACACTGTATGTTTTCATAGCATTCCGTGTGTTTGAAGGACATTGAGCAGAATGTGGAATTGTGTGCATTTGTCAATAAATAACATAATTTTATTTAATCCGATTAATCGAAATAATAATCGGCCAACTAATCGATTATCAAAATGATCGTTAGTTGCAGCCCTACTGTGTTTGCAACTACATGCTCCTTTAAAGGATCACACACCAGTATGCAGAGAGACATTTAAGAGGGTTTATTCTCCAAATAACTTTAAATTCATGTTGCTGAAAAATGTGTTAATGTTATGTGTATGGACTCTTGTTTTTATTCCACATTAGCTTCCTGTTCACAAATTTTTGCCTCTTACAAAAGCCACAATTCTTCTAAGAAGACAGTAAAGGCTTATGTCATGCTTGAGCGTTAGGTAGGATCAAAGGTGAAAGTTAAGTTGGACAGTGTTTAGGTTTTGTTGTTGTTTATTATTATTTATTATTTTAATACTATTTATTTGATTTGTCTTAGTTTTATGTTGTACTATGTCTACCTTATTTGTACCTTACCTTATTTGTATTTGTATTTTTGATGTAATATGGCAATTAAATGCACTAAATGGGTTTAGTTTTCAGTTATTAATATATGCTAGTTCAGCAATAAAAAAAATTATTCTAAAAAGGAAACAAATTACTTGTTAATTTTAAGAGACTTTTCTTATTTTCTCTTGTATATTTAGGATAGCTCTTTAAAAAGAAAAAGTAGTTCTTATCCGATTACTTGATTAATAAATGGAATGTTTGGTAGAATTCTCGATTACTAAAATATTCCTTGGTTACAGCCCTAAATAGGTCTAATACAATTCTGCTACCACACTACGGGCTGTTTCAATACTAGTCGGGCTGTTTCAATTACTTTCGAATCTTTACAGAATTATACTTGACCAAGAACAAGTTTCAGTTACTTTTACTTTTAATCCCACATTGCAAGATATCTGGTCTGGTCCCGCGGAATGCAGATATCTAGCTTCCTCCAGCAAAAAAGTGCAGTGATGACCTCAACACCACAGTCGGCATCTAATTACTGCGGTAATGCGGTTATCGTCACAGCCCTAGAAGCAATGTGCATGGAGGGCTAGAGGCGTGTTTGGCTCTAGATACAAATATTAGAGGATATAGTATCAAAAGGTCCTTACAATAAACAACCCTGAGAGTTTGGTGTGTACTGCTCTTATGTTCTGCTTGCTTATTGTAACAGGGTTGTAGTTTTAGAAGTCATGTATGCATGTATGTACAGTATCTCAGACGTGAGTACACACTCACATTTTTGTAAATATTTTATTATATCTTTTCATGTGATAACACTGAAGAAATTACACTTTGCTACAATGTAAAGTAGTGAAGGTACAGCTTGTATAAGTGTAAATGTGCTGTCCCCTGAAAATAACTCAACACACAGCCATTAATGTCTAAACCTCTGGCGACAAAAGGGAGTACATCCCTAAGTAAAAATTTCCAAATTGATCCCAATTAGCCATTTTCTCTCCTCGGTGTCATGTGACTCGTTAGTGTTACAAGGTCTTGGGTGTGAATGGGGAGCAGGTGTGTTAAATTTGGTGTCATCGCTCTCACTCACTCATGCTGATCACTGGAAGTTCAACATGGCACATCATGGCAAAGAACTCGCTGAGGATTGTTGTGAACTCTGTTCTTCTAAAGTGTAGAAAACTCAGAAGAGAAGACCAGGAGACTTCGGATTGGATCGTCAGCAGAATTTCTTTATTCTATGACATGTCTTGTTATCTGTAGTCATCGAAAATCTCATCTTAAGTAATTTTTACAGGGTATCTTATAGACAGAATTGGAGGAGGGACTTTTGGAGGTTGAGACAAAAGATCAAAGAAAGCAAACATCTGAGGGAGGCGTTAGTTGGTTATAGTGCTGGATGGTATACCGGTTCATACCGAATACCGGTGTTTATTTTTCTTATGATATGAATTTTTAAAATACCGCAATACCGGTGTCATTTAAATAACGTTCGTAACGCGACACTGTTAGAGAGGGGTCTATTTTCACTATTGCATTTTGACGAGGATACAGCTGTATGTGTTACTAAGCGTGAAAGTTCCGAAACTGAAGCACTAGTAGAATGTGATGAGAGAGAAGTCATCCACAACAAATATCCACCGTCCGCTGCCATCAGCTCCCGCGTCTCTCACACACAACAGTTCTCCGTCGATACGACGGATTCCCGTCAATTGCAGGGTTCCCGCCTTCTTAATTTCACTTTTCATAACTTTAAGACCGTAAATACGCTTACATTTCTCAAATAGTGAGGTCTTAATTTTAGCTTGAATAGGTCTTAAATGAAGGAAAGACGAGGTGTATTCAGTCTGCTGAGGGGGATGTGATCAAAGCCTGGAGTGGATTAAAGCATGTTCCTCTCTCCGCTCTAAGCGTTCTGTAATCACTCCGCTCTGGATCCACTCCGGGTTTTACATTCCCGCTCACGGAAAAACTGCTCCGTGTTCACTCCATTTAAACGTTATGAGGGATAACTGAGGGGAAAGAAACATGTAGCGCACTGTTGTTCTGCTGGCACACCAAAAATCATCCCCGCCTCGGCTGCAGTTTCTCACTGATAGCATAGTAACGCCGCTCGCATCATTCAGTTATGTTCTTAGCAGAGAACACAGAGCAGAACTTGAATTTCGGCACGGGATTGCTATTAATAATAATAATTATACTCATTTCCGCAGGTTCCGACAGAGTCCTGAGAGCTCACTCACGCGCTCTCAATTTCTGTGCGCCCACACATCGCGATCAGGAGAGTGACAGCTTTTAATAATTATAAGGGAAGTTTGCAAATGTGATATATTGATTTAATACAGATCAATAAACAAGTACTGCATGATTTTGCTCCATATCATCAACGAAAATAGTTCCAAATAAAGTTACAGCTGAGCCGTTGTGCATCTCTAAAAGCTCATTTATATTTAAAACATTAATGTCCACATGAATCTATGAATTTAACTACACCCATGCCACCCCTGAGACTCATTAAACGTCTGAAAATGTACGTTCAAGCCACGTTTGTGTTCTTCTGTGCTGTAGTACAAATATTTTTTTTTATTAATACTAATTTCATGATTAGCAACTTATTTGTCGTATTGTACTTCTTATATTGTTTTAAATATACATTTAAAAAAGCTTATAAACATACATTTTTTTAATTTGACGTAGATGAAAATTATGCCATTGCAAAGGTAAAAAGAAAATACCCCTGTAAGTCACTTTAAGGAGTCAAATGTCACCTCGTGTTCGGAAGACTAATTTTTTATTAGAATTTTTTTATTATTGATCAGAAGGCGCGCCTAAATATTTAAAATTAGGAGGACAAGCACTCCTGATTACAAGAAGAAAAACAGCTCTTAAACTGTGTGTGTGACTGTAGCCGTATGGCTGTGGAATGGGGTTTGGCCGAGGAAATATTAACTGTCAAAATATATTTTTTTGCTTTAACCCCTGTATTTAGTGTGGAATTTTTTACAATATTCACTCACCATGACACTAAAATATGGCATTCTAAGTCAATCTACTGCAGTTTTTCCTCAGTCAGTAGAAAATGTGGTTAACACCCGGTCATCCATGGGAAAAAAAAACCGTCATATACCGTGAAACCGGTATAATTTAGAAAAATACCGTGATATAAATTTTTGGTCATACCGCCCAGCTCTAGTTGGTTACGGGAAACTTCCCGTGGTCCAATAAACCTAACGAATCCACGTCTGGCCAGGACAAAGCCTATTTGCAGAACAAAGGTTGAATCTCTCAGTAGTCTGACTCATTGATCTTACCATTATCATAGAGACAAAAAGCACAGCTGTCCCAAGCCCAAATGGTCAGGAAACGATCTCAAGCACCCGACCTTGCCCGACACCTCTTAGTCAGGAAGTGAATTCAAATCAAACATAGAATAAAATTTGTAATCTCACAGGATCTAAAAAGAATTGTTGCTCTACATAAAGATGGCGTAAGCTATAAGAAGATTGCCAAGACCCTGAAACTGAGCTGCAGCACGGTGGCCAAGACCATACAGCGGTATAACTGGACGGGTTCCACTCAGAACAGGTCTCGCCATGGTTGACCAAAGAAGTTGAGTGCACATGCTCAGCGTCATATCCAGAGGTTGTGTTTGGAAAATAGATGTATGAGGGCTGCCAGCATTGCTGCAGAGGTTGAAGGGGTGGGGGGTCAGCCTGTCAGTGCTGAGACCATATGCCGCACACTGCATCAAATTGGTCTGCATGGTTGTCGTCCCAGAAGTAAGCCTCTTCTAAAGATGGTGTACTCACTTCTGTGAGATACTGTATGGATGGATGGATGCACGTGGGTATCCTGGTCAGAATTTTTGCTCTAAACATACAGTAGTTAGCAACCGAATATCTTGGTCTTGTTATTCTTTATGAATGACTACTACTTCCTGACATAAGTCATCTTCCTGATTTTGCTTGTTTTGTTAACAGGATGGCAGTAAAGTTTTTACAGCCTCCTGTGACAAAACTGCCAAGGTGTGGGATCTGAACAGTAATCAGACCGTTCAGATAGCACAAGTAAGTGGTTAATTTGTGTTCCTAATATATTCTTATGCTCCTACTTTTAGTATTTGTATTTCAGTTGTGTTGGTTTACAATCTTTTTCTTTTACCAGCATGAAGGCCCAATCAGAACAATTCACTGGATTAAAGCACCAAACTACAACTGTGTTATGACTGGCAGCTGGGACAAAACACTGAAGGTACTGAAACCCATCTTCACCACCCTTAGGCCAGCAGAGTGGAACTAAAATCAAAATCCTGATACGGCCTAGTATTAATGTTTATTAGTGTTAAACATTTATGTCACTTCATTGTGCAGTATTTGATTAAATATTTATTTGACCAAATATTGCAGCCTTGAATCGATTAACAACGGTTTCTTTGCCTCTAATTTTGACAGTTTTGGGATACACGTTCCCCAAACCCCATGATGTCCCTGCAGATGCCAGAGAGGTGTTACTGTGCAGATGTGGTAAAGGAGTTTGATTTTGAATTAAACTGAATTTATTGTAGTATCAGTTTGGGCAGCTCTTCTACATCTCACTCTTGCAGTGTAGTTGATCGCTGATTTTGTGTGTGTGTACTAGGGCTGTGCGATATGGCGATATATATATCGGATGGATGAAATAAGTCCATTTCATATTATGTTCTATCGTGGTGTCGCAAAATACATTGTTTCCGGTAATACCTTTTTCATAATTTGGGTGACTGCGATCTTATACGCCGCCCACCACGGGGCGTGAAGAGGAGACAGAAGCAGGTGGAGAACGACCAGCCAGGACAAAACGAGGAGCTCGTTCCTAAACGAGGGACTACATCTGTAGCATGGTCATGCGTTTTTAAGCACTGCAGTTTTAAAACAACCGATTTTAAGCTGTTGAAAATAAAACAACAGAGCTATATGCGTGTGCCATCTCTTTCTGTGTAAGAGGAGCGCACCTTTTCTTTTTTGCCGTTTTTGAACAATTACATAAACACACTTATGTGTCAGAATCCCCGTCTTTGCAAGTATCCTCAAACACAGCAATTGAGATCTTAAGAGTAAACGGCAGAAAGAGAAAACGCAATGTAACAGTGTATTAGATCCGGACTTCGGTCTTAAAGGGGAAGCTGTCCAATATTCTTTCTGTCTGCCATTCATACTAATCATAGCACACTGCTAGAAAATCTCTCACTGCTCTTGACATCACTTTTGTAACTTTAATGAGAATAAATAAAAATAAAATAATAATTATATATTTATAATATGTATAGAATCTATACATAATACACGTGTTAATTATATCTATCATAGATACACAATGAAGACTAAGTAATTTACACAATGTAGTGTTAATTTATTGTATTTTTTTGTCCTATTGCAATTAGTTTCTTATCCTTATTTCATCACTGACTGTTTATTTGTCTTCAGTGAGGTTGTTATTTTTTCTCTCTTTATGCTTGTATTAGTTTGATATTGACATTGGTGAAAAGGATTATGAAAATGATATGGTATTAAAGATTTTAATACAACTTTTTTAAAAGAAAAAAAAATCACTATATCGTGATATATTGTTATCGTGATATAAAATTTGTCATATCGTGATATAAGATTTTGGTCATATCGCCCACCCCTTGTGTGCACGTTAGCAAAGTGAACATATGAGCTCTAACATTTCTTAGTGTAGTACATGGTACATAA
>QVTF01007808.1:0-25197 GCA_003573665.1 Oxygymnocypris stewartii
CGTGACCAAAATGATCTCACAATGCACACATTGCATGCTTTATGATTGTGTGTATTTACCTCAGGTGAACATGAGGATAATTCTCCCAAAGGATGCTGGGATGCAGAATGTATCCCTCCTGTCAATCACATAAACCATTATGTAAACAGAAAGTGTAATGTTTTATGTGTATGATCTGGTGGTCTTACTGTGGTGATGACGTAGAGACTCCATAAACTGGACACCAGGTGAAACACACACAGCTGCCCCGATTCATTAAACTTAGTGTTTTTACTCTTCGACAGGTGCAGACGCCGGTTTACTTTCTGAAATGGAGCACACAACAGCCAATACAATGCACATTAATAAATAACATGGCATGCACATTAACTCTTTCCCTGCCAAACATAATTTTTCGTGTTTCAGACTGTTATTCGCCAGAAGGCGTTATTACACATCTCCTGAATGAGTCTAGAAAGAGCCGATTAAAAACACAGACCAGGAAGACGCAGAAATGAACCATCTCGTATGCAAGCATATGCATATGAAAAATAATGCGATCGTATAAATGAAAACTACCTAATGTTACAGAGTGATAAGTCAATCCAGAAAGTTGTAAAGGCCTGTGCATCTTTGCTTTGATAATATTACTGAATATGATCCAGGTGTAGTATTTGATAAAAATGCGATTTTCTCAGCTTTTTGCTCAAAATGTAGCTTTTTTTTTATGGAACCTAACTATATTCAAGTGTTGATAAAAAAACAATGCTTGAAGCAATAAAACTGATTTTCTTTTTGAAAGTAGAGGGTCTGGTCTTTATTTTGATGTATTGCATGTTCAGATATTCATACAACAAAATATTCTAGGGGCCATGAAATGTTAATGAAAATCAGCAAAAACGCTGCCAGGGAGAGCGTTAAAGAACTTCGGCTGTTGCTTGCAAAAAGTGCACTAATTACATTAAAACTACATTACCCAAAATGCATTGCTGCACTTACATCTAGCAACATACTCCTGCACCACCGCGTGAAGAATGATGGTGATACAAAGATAGAAGAGGACAGTGGCACAGTCTTTCCATCCATAATGATACAGAGTCACCTCTCCATCTGAAACACACACACACACACACACACACACACGTTACTGATGCATCAGACCACAGCAGATCTGAGAGACTGTCATGAATGTGTGTCAAACCTGCGCTCACGGTGCTAATGTTATACTGAGGCTGGATGAATAAAATGGCCGTTTTCGCTGTTGTCTGAAAGAGAGAAACTTAGGTTCACTACATAAAATTGAGCTTTCCTGCACAATGATGAGTAAAACACACATGTGATGTGACCCTTGACCCAAACACACACACAGATCACATGATCTATAATAAACTCTCATGTGCTTTCATACAGTTACAGCTGAAATTAAAGAAATTATTATTAATTCTTAAACATTTGCAAACGTTGTTGAGACCTCCTGGATGTGTATTTTATTCACGATTATTTAATATGAAGATTACATTCCAATGCAGAGACTTAATAAAATGACAACAAACCAGCTTAACTAAAGCCATAATGTATTTTAAATTCAAATAAAATCAATGTTAACTGAAATATTTTAGTATTTAGTTAGTTGCCAAAGGAACATTTCTCAGTTTCATTACTAAAACTAAAAATTAATAATGATAAATAAAATTGAATCAATACAATTTTTTCAATTGATAGAAAGATAAACTAATTTAAAAATAAATGTAATACCACTAGAATTAATTAATAACTACTATTGTTTTAATAAAAAATAATATCAGTATCTCAATCATACTATACATAATATGCAACTAACAGGGAGAAATATAATAATACAAATAATATTGAAATAAAAGTCAAATGCATGATAAAATAATGTAATAATTTATTACAACCTGACTGTTATACTCTGCAGTTGGTACTTGCTCTTTATTTACTACATCCTAATTAACTTTATTTAAAAGGTTTCTCAAAACAGGATCTTGTAAGTTCCTAAATTCAATGTTCAACAAGTATTGCTTCCTGCTATATTGTTGGACATTTGACTGATAAAACTTTGCCAACATAATAGGTTATTATAATAAATCTAGTGGAAGTTGTGTATTCATGAACACTGTATAAATACTGATCAGAGGATTGACCTTTCATATGAAAAATTGCAAAACTAATCAAATGACTTTCCACTGCTTTGTTTCTTGAAGTCATGAACACACACACACACACACACACACACACACGTTCAGAGCAGGTGTGTGAAACCGCAGATGTGAAGGGGAAACCCCGTCTGAACACAGATGTGATGCTTGCACGACAGAACATCGTTTCATTCAGTTTTTCTGAACGTCTGCATGCATTCAACAAGCGAACACGACAAACCGGAGAAGACTGTTGATGTAGAAACTTCAAACGCACGTTTCTGCGTTAGATCACTGATTTATAAGCAACAGATCACGATGCATTTGAATATGAAGTGTTTCTGAAACCGATTTAAACTGGATTCTTCAGGAATGTCAATCAAACTGAGAGCGCTCGAGAGATTTGACGTGGCACTTCAGCAGAAACGTGAACAACTTCAGCATAACACCTGGTTTAGGTTTTTATAACTAACAAAGCACACAGTAAATGCATTACGAACTTTACGTATCTTCATTCTCAGACATCTGGGCCCAGGTGATGGTGACAATGTTTTGAATAAAGATTTCTTTTATTGGATTGAATTCAACCGGAGAGATTTTTAATGCATAACTTTACATAAACTACTTTTACAACCAGCCATGTAGATGATGATGATGATGATGATTTCAAAGGCTTTACACATTCAAATTAAAAGTAAAGTCTGTTGGTCTGTTTAAAGCTGCACGTTTCATTTCGATGTTAAAAGTCAGAAGACAGAAAAACAGCTGTCTGAGACTCAGACGAGAAAAACCCGAGAATCCCAAACTCTTGAACTCACCTCAAACATCAGTCCAATCAGAATGAAAATCACCAAACCAAACACAATGTCCGCGTGATTCTGAATGAGGAACTCTTGGCTGAAGAAAGGATAACTCTTGTTTCTCCTGCGGAAAGCCATTTTACAAGTCCCGGACTTTTAGCTGGGCTTTTTTCCTCCAAATCTAGAACTTCCACGAATCACTCCAAACTTCAGCGAACTCACTGCGCATGCGCGCTTTAGCCACGAACCAAATTTACCGCGCATGCGCGCTTTAGCCACGAACCAAATTTACCGCGCATGCGCGCTTTAGCCACGAACCAAATTTACCGCGTATGCGCGGGTAAGAAGCTAGATTATGAGAGAAATCGTATTTCCTTTGTTTTTCATAAATTATTTAGCATTCCAAACATAATAATTATGTAATTATAATTATTATTACAATTGTATCATGTTTATTGAACAGTAAACACCAGTTTAGTCGTGTAACACCATGTAAACTAAACTTAATTTTCACAAAAGTACAAATAAATAAAAGCTATTTGATTTAATATTATTAAAATAGTATGATAATAAAATTATACATTAATTAATCAATTGATTGTTGTAAAATTCACAACAATTGCTGTAAAAGAAAAACTTTTATTCTTTATCCTCAATCGTAAACGACTATGATTGGTCTATCCTGACCAGCGCTGAGAAAAGTAACGCGTACTGCCTGACTGCACATCAACGATTGTGTGCCGCTGCAGAAGCGGTTTGTTGATCATTTACAACTGAATAATAACAATGAAAACCTTTAATAGCCAGGTATTACATTGTAGACCTAACGTGTCTGCGTTAATCCACGCATATTTCACGACCATTCCACAAAATATCGTGTCTGTTTACTGTAGATTAACATAAATCAATGTTCATGATTATTTTTAGTTCAGTGCCTGCCTTTTGCTGTTTAATCTGACACTTCATTCTATTAATCAGTTTTCACTGTGTATTTGGTATATTCAGCAATTTTATTTATGATGGCTATTTTCTCTGTGCAGAGCAGATATATAAATTAGCTTGATGACAGTGGAGACACGTGAAAGACATATTAAAACAAGTTCATAATTCCTGTGAAATGAATTTAATGAGTAAATAGAATTCACCAGAAGACCAAACAATCCACATCCAGGAAAACCAAACAAACTTTCATTCACATTATCGGCACACTTCTATAATCTTATGGATGAATTTGAATTGAAATTATTGCAAATATTGACCTGTTAGGTTAGGGGACACAACCCCGCACTACTGTTTAAGCACAGACATCCTTCAGAATAATGCATGCAAATAACAGCAGTTATTAGATAGTATACACACTCTCACAATGCCTTCATGAAAAACAATGGAACACACACACACACCACACACACACACACACACACTTCAAACTGTGAAAAACCACTCCAGTGGATATTCACTAAAATACCCCTGAAACATAGTGTGAACCTTGAGCTCCCGTCCAAGGCAAATGCATCAAATATATCTTCATTATTATTATTTTTGAGATGTCATTTGTACAGAATTGTAACGATGAGCTCAAACCATGTATCAGTTTTATAAATATTTGATAAATTCATGAACAAATAAATGCATAATAATAATACAAAAAATATATATATAAAAAAAATAATTCAATAAATTTCAATTAAATACAGAACATTTCAAAATAGGGTGCAATTGTAACACGTTAAATACCCCAAATGACCAGGGGAAATAATTCATATTACCTGACCTATCCTTTGAAAGGCAAAACCAAAGATTTGTGGATAAGACAAAGCGAGAAATATCCAAGATACAAATGACTGAAGTACCAGCAGAAGAGTTCAGAGAGCAGATATTCATATGCAAGGATGTGGAGCAGTCCAATGGCATCTGCCATTACAAAACCCTTATTAATTATATGGTAATCTACATATTCAGAGTCCGATCATGTTCTAAGCCTAAAGTGAGTTTTGTGTCTATTTTTGTCTGTATCAGGCCCTGTATGCCAAGACTGATAATCCAGACCACAGCCCTTCATACGAGTGATTTAATCACAGTCTGAGAGGATACGACTTACACTGAACACCTGCAGTGTACAGGAAGATTGTGCTTTAGGCTCAAACCAACAGCATGTGGATTTATGATTGGTTATGTTCAGAATGGCTTACTTCCGTGCATGCAGTAAGATTACACAGTACAAAGTAGGCTAATTTTCTATATGCATGAAATACACACATGACTTTTTTATCTCCTCTTTGACCATTCTGTCAGATAGCTGGATTACAACTATAAAATATCCATTGTTATGTTTTAGATAATAACTAGATTCTGCTGGTTTAATTTAACATGCGATGGGATCATCTGATACAGTAACTTATTTATCGTTGTTCACTTGATACTATTTCACATACTTATTAAAAGTAGACAGTATATACTGTGCAGTATTCAGAACAAACAGAGAGAGAACTAAAAACAGAACAACAGAATAATACGTTTTGTTCCTTCAGTCAGTATGTTTAAATATTTACTCAATTCTATTGTCTTAAATATCATATAACCGGGTTCAAGTTCAGCTGCTTGTATTTCATTTAATTAATGCCCCGTTTACACTGACACTCAATAAGCGGTTGTTTGCAGGCTGTTAAAGTATTATTTATAAGTGTTTATATATCAATGTTTGGAGTCGGTAGGATTTTGGAGTTAGTACTAAGCATACTGTTATTCAGCAAGAACACATTAAATTGATCAAAAGTAACAGTAAATTCATTAATAATGTTACAGAAGATTTCTATTTCAAATAAATGCTGTTGTTTTAAACATTTGATCGCATCAAATTAATAAATTACATTTTAAAATATATTAAGATAGAAAATAGTTATTTTAAATTGTAATAATATTTCACAATTTGACTGTTTTTACTGTATTTTTGATAAAAACAATACTTGGTGAGCAGAAGACTTCTTTTAGAAAAAAAAATCTAACCCCAAGAAAACAACCACAAAATCCTGAAAGGTAGTGTATGTATGTATATATATATTATATATATATATAAGGAAGGGACACAGTATTTAAATTGCATCAGATCATGAACAAGATGAAGGAGTAGTTTTGCATTAATGAAACTCATTGCCGACCATTTCTGATAAAGTTTTCCACAAATCATTTTTAAATTACATCCCTGAATGTGGGCAAAGACAAATTATACAAAACAGTGAAACGCTCACAACGACATTAACTACTTCTCCGTCTTGCTTCATTTGAATCATCTTCACTCTCATTGGTAGTTGCCATTGAAGCTCATTTGCATGACGTTAAAGACACGCCCACATTGCAACAACTTTCGTGCTGGAAACCGGTGTGAACGCCACTTAAAGCTGCAGTTCATATGCTGTTAAAAGCCACTGTCCTCTTCCGGACCCCTGCGGGACAGAACCACCTGCCTGCGGGGGCCTCTGAGGTACGTCCCAGAACCCTCCGGAAGCCCTTGCCTGCTCAGTCCGGGCACGGAGGTGCAGCAGGATCCTGCTCGGCCCAGAAGCCCCTGGACGAGATCCCTGTGCAGCCCGCTGTCTGTGGAAATAGGGCTCAACTCATCTAGAGTTTCCAGCCCGGATCCGGAACCGAAAATGAAGGGCGTCTCGCGGTCCAGACGCAGGTTACTGGAGCTGCTGGGGGATTGTGGGTCAGCGCTGAAGTATAAAGTGGAGCTGGATTCGGTGGGGCAATAATTGGGTTCAGGACTGTCCCCAAAAACAGACTTTCCCTCCGGCGAGCTCCGCTTGTACTCGGACGTGAGCGACTCTAACGGGCTCCTCCATTTCAAGACTGTCGTCCGCGTCGTCTTCCTCTCTGGCTTCACTCACGCTCTCAAACTCCTCCCTGCAGTCGGACAGCGGCGCCATCGTATCATCCCGGCTTTCCGAAGTGGACACGCACCCGTCCTCCATGATCTCTCCCTTCCGATCTACCACCAGTATCCCAGACACGCCCCCCGCCCCATACGCCCCGTTGATCTTAACCGGGTCACCGGTTTTCAGGGCGAGACGGATGAGCAGCCAGTGATGGTGGCGACACTCTCCGTCCAGCTTCACGCCGCAGCTCCCGGGATGCTCCAGAAGAGAGCCGGGGATCCCAGAGAGGGAGAAGGAAGGATGAGAAGACGTGAAGAGGATGGGAAGAGGGGCCGGAGGAAGACTTTTGTCCCCCAGAGAGAAGGACGAATCTCCCTGCTGAAGACACTCTCGGCCCATGTGTGCACGCTGACGTAAACCCAGAGAGATTTCAGTGGACTTGGGATGCAGGAAACGATAGTACAATATCAGGGACGTCAAACCTGTGAGAGAGAAATAGAGAGCAATTCAATGAATTTAGCTGAAAGAGATCAAAGGAAAATGTTACTAGAGGAGGGCAGTTATGAATCTATAGCAACTACATTCATATTTGAACTGCACATATAGAATTTAATAACTTTGGTTAGAGTTTTTTAAAGAATTGTGTGTAGTTAAAAAAATTTATCAATACAAATTTGACTTTATATATTATAAATCACTTATAATTTTTGTGAATCTTTCAGAGACAGGACTATTTTTATGTAATTTAATAATATAGTTTCAAAGGTCCTGCTGAATAGATCCGAACAACTGCATAACAAAAATTATGAAAGGGTAATCATTTTTTTGAAATATGTATTTTATTTAAACACTAGCATTTAAAAGTTTGAGGACTTTTTTAAAGAACAGAAAAACACATTCATTTGATCAAAGGTGACAGTAAAGATATTTATAATGTTACAAATTACTTTCAAATACATTTTCTATTTATCAAAGAATACTAAAAAAATATTAACACTGATAATAACAAGACATTTTTTGGAGCAGCAAATCAGCATGCTAGAATGATTTCTGAAGGATCATAACAATTTATTAATATAAAATAGCATTTTTTACTTTTGTGTCATACCAGTTATTTTACACACATAAAGATGTACCAAGTTAAATACATCCCTTGTTTTATATTAAATAAAAGTATTTTCCCCAAACACATTTTTTTTCTGTGCAAATTAACAATGAAAAACGGTCATAAATATACACTCTTTTTTATGTGTTTCTTTATTATTTTTCATAATTTGACACCTTTCTAATGGAGATCTGTCTTTCTATCATGCACTCACACACAAACTCTCACCAAGCAGAAAGCTGCACAGCACAGCAGTAGGGACAGTCAAGCTATCCCATGATGCATCAGTCAGGATGTCAGATGCAGCCAATAGCAGAGTAGCATTTTCTAGCAGCATCACCTACACAGCACAGAAACAACACAGCTTTCAATCTATTAAAGTAATAACTCCATCAACATGAACTATTCATTTAAATCCATATTCTAATATACATTGTACATAGTCACATTCTTAAAAAAAAAATCAAAGTTATATTAGCTATATAAGAGTATGACAAAGTGTTTTTAATAGACCAGACCAGAAAAACAGTAAATGACACGGACCAAAACATTGTAAACACAAATATTCTACAAATATATCTCATGCTCTCATAAGGACTGGAGATTGTGTGTGTTTGTACCGTGTAGAATCCCGCCATCCGGAAGCGGGACGGGCCGTCCTTCACGTTGAGAAACAGAAACACATGCACGCCTCCCAGAATGAAGTTAAACATGCGCCATGACCACTGACCCACATATATGTCAGTCTGCTGCGAGACCAACCACAGCGCAGCCATCAACCAATGAGACACTGGGAGAAAATATTAAGAGAGACGACGTCATAATATTATTGTGTGTCAACTAACACGATGCTATAAAAACTGTACACGGCTATTCATTTGGGGAGATTGAAATTCATTTTCAATAAAATAATTGCACAATGCAGTGCAAAATATTTGATTTTATTCCCTTTTTTGTGCAAACTTTATTAATTTGGTGCAGTTTTCTTTATTTTGATTATAGCTTGAAATATTATTACAATTAAAAATAAAAAAAAATATTTTCATATATTTTCAAATGTAATTTATTCATGTGATGGCAAAGCTTGGTGCTCAAGTAAAATCTCTTATTATTATCTATGCTGAAAACTTTTTGTGAAAAACCATGATACATTTTTTAAAGATTCTTTGATGAATAGAAAGTTCAAAAGAAGAGCATGTATTTGAAATAGAAATCATTTGTAAGATTATAAATGTCTTTATGGTATTTTATGTTAAAATTAATGCATGCTACTTAATTGAAGTATTATTTATTTTAAAAACAATCTTACTGAATTTGTCAAACAATGCAAAAACAGTAATGCAAAAAACAATCATAAATACAGAGTGCAAAATATTTATGTATTTTTCAGTATTTTTTCAACATGAAAACATATATAGTTTACTGAGACTTTTAAAAAAATTGATGTGTCTTTGCTGAATAAAACTATTATTTCTTAAAAACAAAAAAAATCTTACTGACTCTTAAGAGAGTCATTTCCTCATGAGATGCAAATGTTATAGCCAATTTACGAACAAAACCTGGGCAAGCACATCTATAGAGCCGATGTGCCTCAAACTCACCCAGGACCCCGATGACCCAGCAGCCGAAGGTGCGGGTGAACAGGGCGAGGCTGGTGAAGCGGGCGGCTAACATGCCCATCCTCCACAGCAACTGACACAGGAGAGCCGCCGGCGGCATCTGCAAATGCCCAGGACGGATCAAACAACAGGCCCGGCTGTAGAGCACCAGCGCCCAGGACAGCGAGAGCAAACACACGGCACCACATAGAGCAACTGCAAACACACACATGAAGGGTGCACTGTTTTTATCTGCAGTATAAATGTTGCCTTTGGCATCACTAAACGGAATCACATAAACAATGACTGTTTCCGAACAGTTTCTATCTCAGGACTGACCTGGAGATGAGAAGGCGTAGTCAGTAACGGTGAGAGCGTACGTCTGCAGGAGCGTCTGCGGTAGAGTCATCAGCAAAACCTCCAGCAGACGCAGAGCAGACACGTCTGCATGCTGCATCACCTCCTGCGCATGCGACTGCGACGAGCCCCGAGCCGTCCATTCACACACACTGCAATCCCAAAACCTGACACACAACACACACATCACAATGAAGCTCACAAGACACAGTTTGTGAAGGAACTGCAGGGGATTCATGAGCTGATGATAATTCAAAAAATTGTTGGCCCAAAAATGAAAATAAGCTGAAAATATACTCACTCTTAGGCCATCCAAGATGTAAATGAGTTTGTTTCTCTACAGGAACAGATTTGGAGAAATTAAGCTTTAGCAGTGAATGGGTGCCGTCAGAATGAGAGTCCAAACAAAAACATCACAGTAATCCACAAGTAATTCACACCACTCCAGTCCATCAATTAATGTCTTGTGAAGTAAAAAGCTGCAGGTTTTTACGAAACAAATCCATCACTAAGATGTTTTTAACTTTAAACTGTCGCTTCTGGCCAAAATACAAGTCCTTAATCCATAATACCGCTTCCTCCAGTAAAAATGTCCATCCCCTGTTGTCTTTTCACATCAAAATCCACTAATACATTTGATTAGAGCTGTTTTGGACTGTTTTCACTTGTAAACAGTGCTTGATCTGTGCATATTTCTCTCCTGATTCAGACAAGATGACCTTTTAACTGGAGAAAGCATTATTATAGATTAACGACGTATTTTAGCAAGAAGCGAACGTTTAAAAACATCTTAATATTAATTTTGTTTCTAACAAACACACCGCTTTATGGATTATTGTGAAGTTTTTATCAGCTGTCTGGTTCATTGTGACAGCACCCATTCACTGCAGGGCATCCATTGGTGAGCAAGTGATGCAGGGCTACATTTCTCTGAATCTGATGAAGAAACAAACTCATCTAGATCTTGAATGGCCAGAGGCGAGCGCATGTTCAGCAGACATGCAAACATGCAAATGAATCATTAAATTATTGGAATAATAACTTCAATTCTCAGAGGATAAATATTTTACATCTAAAGGATTCGACAGACAAAAAAAGTTTGTAAACCCCTGAAGTAAATTAACAGAACTGTAATTTCTGAATGAATAATTTCTTTAAACTGATGCACACACACCTTTTGAAGATGCCCAGGTGAAGTGTGTGTACGATGAAATTGTGGCACGTCCGTTTGTCTCCGTCGGCCCTGTACCACCTGAAACTCAACACCTGCACCAGTGACCCCGGCAACAAGAGGGCAAAGGTCAGTCCGGCCAAACACAGCTCCTCCTTCCACAGGTAGAAGCCCACACAACAGACCACTGATGAACAACAGAGAACACGTGTTACCATCAAACATCTCTATCTGTGCACTTCAATATGCTTTGTGCTGTATGAGATCATCCCTACAATATTCAACATATCAAAAGAGCCGTGAAATGGGATGAGATTATATCACAGTAAATCCAGGTCAAAATATGATATGATCAAAACAATTCTGCAAGCTGTCATTTCTGTCAGAAAAGTTTCACTAGTAGATCAGGTGTTTTCATGGATCCCTAAATCTCGAAAGCTACTTTGGAACAATATTTATTTTGAAAAGCGCATTTCAAAACAAATTGAATTATATTAAAAATGTTTCTGACTCTGTTTAGTTTTATACATCTACAAACTATGCAACCATACTCTAAAAGCTCATTTAAAATGTAAATATTTTCCAGATGAAAATACTACTACTACTACCACAGCTAATAATAATAATAATAATAATATAAAAAATAAAATGTATATAAAATATTATATTTAAAAACATTAATACTATTTTGGCTTTAGTCAAATAAATTAGCTATGTTTATTTATTTATATAAATATATACAGTGCCCTCCAAATGTATTGGAACAGTAAAGACAAAATTGCTCTGTTGGCTGTGGAGTCAAGACATTTACAAATATGATTAAAAGATGAATATGAGACAAAACTATAGAATGTCACATTTTATTATTGGGTGAATCTACTCATAGATGTTTTACCAGCTCAGAAGTTCAGCACTGTTAGAGTTTCATCCCTCTATCTGATGTGAGTAGAAGTATTGGGACAGTTGCCTCACGGGTCTTTCTAAGTGATCCGCTGTGTCCTGTTGCATTAATTCTTCAGATATTAAAAGCAGGGAATGTGTCGTATCAGTTATATCCATTACTTCTGTATTCTGAATCTTGCATTCGATGATTACACACACAAACCAGGATGAAGACGAGGGAGCTTACTTTGAGAGAAAAGCAAGTAATGTGGATGCTTAAAGAAAAGAGGAAGTCAATTAGAGCTCTAGCAAAAACAAAGGGCATGGAGAAATAAAGAGTTTGGAAACCACCAGCGACACCAGCAACCAACAACTACCTGATTAGCTGAGAAAACAACAGTAGTTGATGACAGACAAATCATAAAAACTGTGAAAATGAACACAAAAAGACGTGTCTGTAAAATCAGCAACAACTTCCAGAAAGCTGAGGTGATGCTCTGACAATCTACTGTCCTCAGGAGACGACGACACAGAATTACAGACGCTACAGCAAGATGCAAACCTCTGACCAGCACCAAACATGAAAGGCAAGATTAGAGTTTGCAAAAAAAACACAAAGGTGAGAAGAGAGAAGAGTTTTGGAACTGTGTGTTCATGGACCAATGAGACAAAGATGAACCTTTATCTAAGTGATGGGAAAGCAAAAATGTGGAGAAAAAAAAGGAACTGCAAAAGATCCCAGGCATACATCCTCGTCTGTAAAGCATGGTGGAGGTGTTGTCATGGCATGGGCATGCATGCTGTCTCTGGAACAGGCCGTCTCATCTTTACTGATGACTTCATGTATGATGACAGTAGCAGAATGAGTTTGGAAGGGTACAAAACCATCTTGCCTACCAATATTCAAGAAAACGGGAAGTGAATGAATGAATGACTGAATGAATGAATGAATGAATGACTGAATGAATTGGGAAGTGCTTCATATTGCATCAGGACAATGACTCAAAACACTCTGCCAGTTCAGTCAAGGAATTTATAAGGGCAAAGAAATGGAAAGTCTTAGATTGCCCAAGTCAATCTCCAGATTTAAATCAGGTTGAACATGAATTTCTCCAGCTGAAGAGGAGAGGAAAGGCAGAAACTCCCCAAAACAAGCAACGATTGGAATTGGCTGCATTAAAGGCTGGGAAAGTATTTAAAAGGATGAGACCAAGAGTCTGGTGATGTCTAGGTGTCGCAGACTCACTGCTGTGATTATGCGCAAGAGATCCGCAACTAAATAATAACTTTTAATATTTTATATCTGCCTTATGTTCAACTGTCCCAATACTTATGCTCACATCAATGAGTGGATGAACTCTAAAAGTGCTGTTCTTTTTATTTGGTAAAGCATGTATGTGTTGAAACGGCTAGTAATAAAATGTGACATTCTGTAGTTTTGTCTCATATTCATCTTTTAATCATATTTGCAAATGTTTTGACTCCACAGCCAACAGAGCAATTTTGTCTTCACTGTTCCAATACTTATGGAGGGCAATGTACACACACACACACACTATAATATTATATATATAAACATAGGCTAAAACATTTTACATATACATGGCTAATTATATATACAGTATATATATATATATATATATATATATACACACACACACACACACACACATATATAATTTAATAATTTGACAAAATATATATAAGTAAATATATAAATGAAAATTGTAATATAAATTATATTTTATGCAAAAAATTAATATTCAGGGTATTACCATGATGCTCCCAGGTACTCCCCAAAATACCCTGGTACTACCAAAAAATCCATTATAGTACCATGGTACTTTTTTAAGTATTATTTGACAAACCACAGCTGCATCACGTAAACCAACCAGAGGTCATCAACGGTTTCATTTAAAAAGCAACCACACAAAAAGTCTATCGAAATGTACCATGCATTTTAAATGGTTTACCATGTTTTTGAACAGGTATCATGGTTACACAATGATGCACAATTATATTTTACACCGTTATGATATCATGTTTTGAACGTATTATGGATCAACATTAGTAGTACTATGGTATTCTTTGGAGTACCGTGTAAATATCGTGGTATAGACACGGTGACGATCGTCATGTTGTGATAAATGAGGTGCATCAGATGCACCTGTGATGCGGTATAAGATCACTCACGCGCCGCTCTCTCCACCAGCAGCACGAGCGCGGACGCAGCGAGCAGCAGCACACGCCAGCAGCTCGAGCAGGCGTCGCATCCTCTCCGATCCGTTACCGGCATCTCACCGACCGGGGCTCAGCGCTCCGCGAGTCATCTTTGTGTTTGTTTCTGTTGTCAGCGGCGGATCCGATTTCGCCGTCGTCCTGTCAAAATATATGACGTCATGCTTCTGGAATTTTAAAGAGACAGTAACGCGCATCCGATAATAAAAATAGTATGTTATTAGATAAATGGATGAATTTGTTTTATTATATTTCTGTAATCATGTTACATTATGTGTAGGCTTACATCTCTCTCTCTCTCTCTCTCTCTCTCTCTCTCTCTCTCTCTCTCTGTGTGTGTGTGTGTGTGTTACTGTGACCCGGATATTTGTAAACAGATGCCACTCTGTAGGACAACACAAAAGAAATGTGATATCAGCTGGACGCCTCTCGAACGCGCACGCGCACACGCACACACACACATACGTTTTTTTTAATAATAGCTTTTAATCTTTTATATCTGCCTTATGTTTAACTGTCCGAATACTTATGCTCACATCAATGAGTGGGATGAACTCTAAAAGTGCTGTTCTTTTTATTTGGTAAAGCATGTATGTGTTGAAACGGCTAGTAATGGTGGTTTAAATAGCAAAATATTCTGAAGAACAGTAAGTTTAATTTATTAAACAAAAAATCATGAAATGGCATGGAAATATGGAAAAAGCATCAAAGTAAAACTATTAAACTACTCTTTTAGGCATTAATAAATTATGTAATTATAACATAAAACACATGTCAGCTTTCAGCTATTTGACATGAAAATATGTGTAAAATATGTAAAACATGTAAATCCAAGCTAACTTCATTTGCTTGGATTTACTGTGCTCAGTTGTTATTATACAAATACGATATGACACAAAAGTTATGATATTGGATAAAAACTAAAATAAAACCCAGTGTGACAACTAGCCCCGATCTCCCCTTAAAACTTTTGTCAGTAGTTTATTAATAACAAACAACATCAGTGTGCAACATTTAGTACTGTGCATTTAGATATTAGCACACGCAATCATTCAAACGTTTGGGGTCAGTAAGATTTTCAAGTCTTTACGCTCACAGAGGCATTTATTTGATCAGAAATACAATAAAAACAGCAATATTGTCAAATATTATTGCAATTTACAATAACTCTTTTCTATTTAAATACATTTTAAAATGTCATTTATTCTTGTGATGCGCAGCTGTATTTCCAGCATCATTAGTTTTCAGTGTCACATGATCTTCAGAAATCATTCTAATATACTGATTTGCTATTCAATAAACATTTGTTATTATTATCAATGTTGAAAACAGTTATTCTGCTTCAGATATTTGTGGAAACTGTTTTTTTCGGATTCTTTGATGAATAGAAAGTTCAAAAGAACAGCATTTATTAGAAATATATATTTTTGTTACATTATAAATGTCTATTATTATTTGTAGATAAATTGAATGAATCCTTGCTTAATAAAAGTATTTATTTAATTCAAAAATAGTATATCAGTCAATTTACTGATCAGCTTCCTCCATCTCTGGAGAAAGAGAGCTGGATGAATCAGGTGACATTGTTTCAGCCTGCACTACTCTCTGCTGGACGATAGGTGGAGCTGCAACCGCCCAGATCACCTGACACATCTTCTTTATAGACTCCGCCTCCATGCCAGCCTCAAGCTTCGCTGCACCTTCACTCAGATCAAACCTCTGGATCTCATCATTGGCTCGGCACAGCTGAGAGGCGGAGCCTGTGAGGCTGGAGGCGGGGCAGAACTGGTGCAGGTGGATCTGCAGGCTGCTCAGGTGTGTGTAGCTGCGAGAGCAGTGCGGGCAGCGGTGTGAGCACGGGGCGGCATGCAGGCGTCTGTGCAGCTGCAGGTGCATGTGCTGGGTGAAGCTGGCGGGGCACTGCTTGCAGATGTACGGCCGTTCGCCCGAGTGCAGCCGCAGGTGAGTCTTCAGGTTACTGCAGCTGCTGAAACGCTTGTTACACACCTGCACACGAGACACATAATATGAGCACAGGAGATCTCTACTGACTCTGCTAGACAGCAGTGAGGTGTTCCTCTGTGTGTTCTTACATGGCATTCATGTGGTTTCTCTCCCGTATGAACCTGGATGTGCTTTTGAAGGTGAGCCAGCTGGGAAAAGTTCCTCCAGCAGATATTGCACTTGTATGGTTTCTCACCGCTGTGAACCCTCAGGTGCACCTGGAGAACAGAGAGCCAAGAACCAAGAGAGATTAAGTTAAAAATAAACATGTAAATCTTAACTTCATGCACTGCCATTCAAAAAGAAATGTATTTTTATCTAACAAGGACATATTAAGTTCTTCAAAATGACAATAAAGACATTCATAATGTTACAAAAGATTTACTGCTTTTCCTTCGAACTTTCTACTCAGTCAATCAGTATATTAGAATGATTTCTGAAGATCATGTGACTGAAGACTGGAGTAATGATCCTGAAAATTCAGCTGCGCATCACAGAAATAAATTACAGTTTAAAATATATTCAAAAATAAAGCAGCTATTTTTAATTGTAATAATATTTCACAATATAACCGTTTTTACAGTATTTTTGTAACTAAATACAGCCTTACAACTTCTTTCATAAACTTTTTCAAAAACTTTTTTATGTTATTTTTATTTTTATGTATAAATGATACACAATAATAGTTGTGAATTTTTTAGTTTTCCATTTTCTATTTTGTTACAGTTTTACAAATTTTGTTGTTCAATTATTTTTAGATTAAAAAAATATATCAGTTTTAGTTTTTTTAGTATTTAAAATTGAGCTAAAATGAAATGAGGACTAATGCCTTGGCAACTAGTGGAAATAAAAAACAAAAAATAATTGTAAGATTTTTATATATATTTAAGATGTTTATTTTATTTCAAGTATGATTTGTTTGTATAACTGGTTGTGGTATGTGAGGTTTTAGTTAATTATAATAACCCTGATACATATTTTTTATATCTTTTCAACCAGTTAAAAATTTTTTTATAAACAAATGTGAGTTTAAAATAATACAATTCCTTATATATCATTATCTTGGACATTCTTCACTGAAACACTAAAACTGCAATGAATAAATCCGAGATCCAGCCAAAGATAATAACCCATGTACCTTCAGATTGGACAGTTGACTGAAGTTCTTTCCACACACGTTACACTTATACTGGATCTTGCCGTTTTGTTTCTGTAATGGATACGGTAAAGCCTTGTAACCTACGATCTGTCCCTTTTGGTCAGCCTTAGACTCTGTGCTGTGACGGGTGGAGGCGGAGCCACATGAGGAAGCCCCGCCCATCTCAGGTGAGTCTCTCTGGACTGTGATGTCATCAGCACTGGACACTTCAGCCGGAGACGCATCGCTTGCTCTACTTTTGTCTTTAGGATTCATGTCTCTCTTTGCAGTGTCTGTCACTTTAATTTTGGGGCCGCCTCTATTGGTCAATGCTACTGAAAGATGATTCTCATTGGATGTTGGATGCAAGAGAGATGGATACATGTGGATTGGTGGAATATTATGGGACATATGTGGTGTTGTTCGGCCAAATCCCACTGGCTGATGTGACGGCATGTATTGAATAACAGGCCACATATACATTGGCATAGAGGATTGTGGGATAGCAGAGGTGTATGCATGCTTTCCCACTCTAGATGGCATTTTCAATAAAGGTAATTTTGGATTCTGCAGGTCTCTGGTTAACTTTACCCCATGTTTGGTTTGTGTGATGGAATTAAACGGTTTGTTTGGAGGAGTTTCTGTGTGATGATCAGTCCAGCGATCCAGATCCAGGATTTCAGTGACCGTGTGACCTCGCTTTCTCCTCCTCACTTGAACATTACCCTGAGAATGAGCTGAAGCAGGAAAACACACAAAATATTCACAAAACTTATAAATATATGGAGTAAATTGTTAAAATAGAAGAAAAATCTAAGGTATAATGACCTAGCTGAATAGGCTAAAAAATTTACAAAACTGATATATCTTCAGTTGATCGATAACATTAAGAATTGCACATTTGTTTTTATTATTATCAAGTTTCTTAAATGTTATGTTTAAATATGCATTATCTAATTAAATATGGACTAATTTGTGTACATTTACAGAAATGTGTCAGGTTCAAAATTCTTGTTAAGAAAGACTGGTTTATGTAAGTGCTACTGAAGTGAAGACGCCTGACTCATTGCAGGAGGAAAAGTCATTTCGAGAAAACTGCCTTTAAAGATATGTGTTGTTATTGAAATCTACAAATGCAGATAGATAAAGTGCAATCAAATCAGCTGTGTATTTTTGATGTTTTCTTCCACACAAGTGGAAAGACGACATGCTATGGAGGCAAGATAACACAAAATCTCATAATAAAAGATCATCACAGTCTTGCCATGAAATTAAAAGTGTTAAATTTAGTAAATAAAGCTAATTTGAAGCTTAGAAGCTGTAATCCCATGAAAAAGAAATTACTAATAAAACAAATACATTTATTTAGTTAATTTTTTACATTTCAAATCATTCCAGGTGTATGGCTCAGAAAAGCATGACATTGATGTGGCTATCACTCACAGTGTGTGGGAAGTGGCTGTTTTAGACTGAGGCTGGTGCTCATTGGCTGTTTGTGTTCTAGGCTCCGCCCCACCAGCAGCTCCTCCCCCGGCATTATAACCTTCATGGCACAGAAGTAAATCTGTATTCCAATTTGGAATGCGGCAAGATTCTGTTGCCAAGGAGACGGGGCATATTTTACAAAGCGCATCCAGTTGCTGCCACTCTCACCCTCACAAGACAGGAAGTGATGCAATCGCCCCTCTGAGAAGATCTTTGTAACAGAATAAAAACAGAATCGGAAGATTAAAAAGGGCACTTTTTTACTTTGTTTTAATCATCCATCAGTGTCAGTATGAGCAATAGCAATAGTTATACTTAGCAAGCACTAATAATCCTCCTGACGGGTTTAGGAATGAAACCGCATTAGATTAGTGTTTTGTTCTCAGATTTAAAGTGCACATCTGTTGGTGCGAGCGAGTGATGTGTGAAAGTGAGAGTTTGTGGTTTAGTTGTTGATTCAGTCTTTTAGAACAGCGCGCCTGTTTGACCTTACACCACCTGTTTCTCTCTTTCTCTCTCTCTCTTTCTTTTTTCAGTTTAAATCTTCCAGTCTAATATTGAACTTAAGAGACTGCACTTGCACGCTTTGCGTTTGATGTGGTCATACAGAGAGAGCAAATTCATTTCCATATAAAGCAATATTTACCCCTCTAGACAATTTTTTTTACATTTATGAGTGCATAATTTAGTATATAAAACATTCAAAAGTTTCGGGTCATATTTTATCCTCACAGAGTCTGTATTCATTTGATAAAAAAAACCAGTAAAACAGTAACATTGTGAAATATTGCAATTTAAAACGGTTTTCAATTTGAATATGTTTTCAAAAGTAATTTATTTCTGTGATGCTCTAATGATTCTGTGATCATTTCTCCAGTCTTCAGTGTCACATGATCTTCAGAAATTATTCTAATATACTGATTTGCTGCTCAAGAAAAATGTCTGATTATTATCAGTGTTGTAAACAGTTGTGCTGATGAATATGTTTGTGTAAACCAGAATACTTTGATGAATGTAAAGTTCAAAAGAAGATCATTTATTTTAAATAGAAATATTTGGTATCATTATACATATATTTACTGTCACTTTGATCAGTTTAATGCATTCTTGCTGAATAAAAGTATAAATTTCTTTAAAAAAAAAAACTTTTAAATGATAGTACATTCTAAGTCTAAATAAGTATTTATTGCATATTTCTTATTGTATACACCTGTAAAAATGTATATTTTTTTATTTTTGATTGTATAAGTCATATCTATAATATTACAGTATGAATTTAGAGTCAATTTTCCCCCCACAAATTTCAAACCCTGAGAAAATGAACTTGTACATCAGAAACATCGACCGAATGTGACGTGTGAAATTCAACGGTACTGCAAAGTGCATCAGAATGATCTATTAAGATTGTCTGGAAACGCTACTCTCTCTTTGTGTGTGTGTGTGTGTGTGTGTGTGTGTCTGCGTGTGTGCGCGCTCCTGTCAGCCACTTCCTTGCTGAGTCAGTGTGTGAGACACGAGTGTATAGATTTACTGGCACATGTAAGCGAGGAGCAGTGCGTCAGAGAAACCCAACACAAGCGCACACACCCCTGAAGCATGACTGGTAAATACGAACCCCAATGACTCAGAATGGTTTTCGATCTCTCTCTCTCACACACACATGCACAAACACGCTTCTTATCTTTCTCACATCTGCTGACATACCATACAGATGTGTTTTCCGTGGATGTTTGCAGACAAATGTTCTGGGGTAAGATGTTCTGCGAGGCAGCGGGCCGAAGTGTGTCCCTGCAGGAATGACCTCTGTGGTGAAAACACCCAGCTCCTTCTGATGACACAGCATTAGAAAAAAAACTAAAACAGAGAGTCTCTTTATGTGTAAAATTGCTTTGTGAACACTTTGGAGTATGAAGCATGTTCTAATTAATAATTTTTTTAGTGGATGTTTGAAGTCCGTTCATCACAGGTTCACACATTAATCTTAGCAGAGTAGTTCATTACATTACTACACTGTGTATCTGTATCTTATGAAAAATTCAAATTTGATAAGCAAATTAACAATGTTGTTAAATCATGCTTTTTTAACCTGAGACTTCTAGCTAAAGTAAAAACTTTTCTTTCTGTTAATGACCTTGAGAAACTCATCCATGCCTTCATTTTTATAACTCGATTATTATAATACTATATATAGGAGTTAACCAGACAGCTTTGGCGCGTTTGCAGGCGGTTCGAAATGCAAGAATGAGCATATTACACCGATGTTGTTTTCTCTCAAATGGTTGCCGGTTCATTTCTGAATAGAATACAAACTTTAGTGTTTGCTTTTAAACACTAAAAGCATGACTGTTTATCTCAAACGGTTTATCTCCAACGTATCTTGATGCCTTAGTGAACGTCACACTTCTGCTAGATCCTTGAGATCTTCTTCTGATCAGCAACTTTGAACAATTCCCAGATCTCGATGAAAACTTTGGGGTGATCGAGATTTCTCACTTGCTGCCCCGAAACTGTGGAGTTACCTGTGAATATTAGATCAGCGCCCGACTATCTCTAGTTTTAAATCATTGTTAAAAAACTTAACTCAGGCTTTGAATCTCTCTGGGAGCTGAGTTTTATGTTCTTTGTGTCTTTTCTGTGTGGTGCGATGTTATTGTCTTTGTATATTTATGAAAAATAATTCTCTATCTTTGTACAACAACATTGGGCAACAATGGTTGTATTAATTTGTGCTATAGAAATAAAATGACAATGCACAAATCTGTATTTTATATCTTTTTAAAATCCATCAAACACTATTTGTGAATTATATTAGGATTGAAAAGCATGTTTGTGACATGCCAGTGTTATTTTCGTATAATTAAGATACTATTTACTAGTTTTAGTCATTTAGTTTTGTGTTTTTGCCATAATAATATAGATGCACACACACACACACACACACACACACACACACACACACACACACAGGCACACACACACACACACACACACTATACACAATATTTATATTCACACTAAATAAAAATGAGAAAGGAGAAAGTGTATTTTACATTTACTGTATTTCAAGTAACAATTTTTCTATTTAATCATAATAACCCTTTAACGTTTAAGTGTGATGAAAGTGTCCAGATAGGTTTTGTGCATGCATGTTTGTACCTGATTTGTGATATGCAAATCTGAGGTTTCTGGGTAATGATGTCTGGGCTATGGTTTCCATTCCACCCATCAAAGTCTGGCTCACGCCGATCTTAACATGATGATTGTGTCTCACATCCCCTTTCTGCTCCTCAGTTTGTGCCGGGATGCTCTCGTTTGCTGTGGTTGTGTGTGTTTTTGATGGCATAATCAAACCAAGCGGAGATTACACCTGTGAATGACAGAAAATGATACATATGATGATCAATGTAAGATAAAAAGTTCTGTATGTCCTATGCAGTTGTGTTCGGGTTGCTACTTGATGTAATGGAACAGTTTACCAAAAAAAAACAAAAACTTGCAGGCTATCTAAAATGTAGATGAGTTTGTTTCTTCATGGGAACAAATATGGAGAAATATTGCATTGCATCACTTGCTCACCAATGGATGCTCTGCAGTGAATGGGTGCCGTCAGAATGAGAGTCCAAACAGCTGATGAAAACATCACAATAATCCACACCAGTCCAGTCCCATCAGTTAATGTCTTGTGAAGTGAAAATCTGCATGTCTGTTTCAAACAAACCCATCATAAAGGACTTTAGTTCCTAACTTTAAACCATTGCTTCTGGCTTAAACGCCTCCTTCAGTGGAAAACATTTTACACTCGCATCAAAATGCACCACGATATGTTAAGAAGTGTTTTGGCTGCAGAGCTTGATCTGTGCATGTTTCTCAACGGATTCAGATGAGATTACTATTTGACTGAATTATTATTGATTCATATTTTGGCTAGAAGCAACATTTTGTAGTTATTAAAACAGCTTAATATTGGATTTGTTTATTACAAACAAACAGTTTTTCATTTCAAAAGATGTTGATGGACTGGAGGTGTGTGGACCTCATTCTGACGGCACCCATTCACTGCAGAAGATCCGCTGGGGGCAGGTGATGTAATGCTACACTTCTCCAAATCTATTCTGATGAAGAAACTAATCTACATCTTAGATGGCCTGAGATACATTTCCAGCTAATTTTTATTTTTGGGTGGACTATTCAACCGAGGAATCAGTTCATAAAATGAGCAACTCAAACACAAAACACAAATGAGATCTCTTTAGCAGAATGAAATCAAATGCATATTTTCATCTCAAACTTTGCTAACATGTGCAATCAAAAGCAGACAAACACGAGCTCATTTGCATTCATTAAATGGCTCTATACTTTGATTGTACCCTATGTCACTTTGTTCTTCTAAGGAGTTGTACAGAGACAAAGTTGATAATTACATGAAGCTACAAATGAGAAACTACTGCGTAATATAACTAATACAATTGATCTTTTCTTATTGAGTAAGCCCAAAAGCACATATCTGACAGGTCTACGGTATGTCAGACTGATGTGGCAATTCAAAGTAACAAAGCACTAAGAATGAAACTTAACACCAGAGCAGTTCTCGCTGCGACCACAACACACACTCAACATCTGAGCCTGAAGAGGTTTGCATCAGCCTGAGCTTCAGCTGATTCACACACACATACCGTACAGACCAAAGGCATGTTCAAATCGAGTAAAAGCACTTACTCTGGCTAATGTTGAGTCAGTGTGAGCTTCTGTCCAGCCGTCTGTCTCTCCGTCTCGGTTTCTCTTGAAACTTGCGTTTTCATTCAGACATCATTTGAAGACAAACTCCACCCTGATGTCTTCCTCCACCCCTCTCAGTCTTTCTCTTTTTCTCTGTTTGAATGTGGCATTTCGCAGAGCATCACATGGTTTCTATATGTGACAGCTCAGAAATGTCACTTTTGACATCTGTTCATATAATCAATGCTGAATATATAATAATAAAAAATCACATCATTAATTGTATTAATTCAGCTGATACTTTCAAATGAAACAAAACTAGGATCCTGTATTGGCAGTTATGTTAGTTTTATTTTCTGATGAAGGAGACACATAAACTGAATGACTTTTGGATGCAAACTTACATTTTTCCGATATTTTCTGCTTCATTTCTGTTTTGCAAGAAGAAAATATTTTAAGTACACAAATATGGCTGAAAAATAAATGAATAAACGAACAAACGCATGAATGAAGGAATTGAATGAATAAATAGGCTAAATAATAAATAAAGAAATGATAGTAATAAATAATAAATAAATAAGAGGTCATTTACTCACCTTAATGAGAAGGATGAGGAGATGGTGATTGTCAAGCTCCAAACAGCACATACAAGTATAAAGGAAGAAGATAATATTTCGTGTTCGTATTTTATGTATTTTGAATTAATGTGCACTTTTTCACGTGATAAACAGACAAGTATTTATGTGGTATTCACTCAAAATCGTTTGATTATACAGGCGCTGCGCAGGGAACTCCATAAAGTAGGCCTAAGTTACATAAAAGAGAAGAAATTGCGCAAAATAATGACATTTAATAAAATGAAAATGCAATAAAATCTAAATCTAAGCCTATGGATTACAATACACATAATTACCAAGATAGTAATCACCACTTAGAGTACAGTCACTGAAGCACTGGCTTATTAATATTGAGAATGAACCGAAGTTATTGTTGAATCTTTACGCGCTGACGTGTTTTGGGTGAACAGCAGAGGGCGCTGCGCGGGTTCCGGCGCTCTTTCCCGCAGCGCGCTTGTCTTTGTTCGGAGTCTTTGACTGTTGATTCCGGACATTGTGCTGCGGCCCTCAAACACACTAAACTCTCCTACACTCGTCTCAGTTCATTTGATCATAACATTATTTCGTCTGTTTAAGATCTCGGAATAATGGCTTTCCAGTATCCAAACGCCTATGAGGACGAATCAGTGGTGAGTGACAGAATAACTGAACAATAGAGAGAAGAAGGACATGAATGAATAGATGAAAGGATGAATGAGAGCAGAAAGATGAAGGAAGGAATTATGAAAGAAGTGAACAGATGTATGAATGAATGGCTGAAATAATAAATGAAAGTGTGTGTGTTATATATATATATATATACATGTACAGATTCAGACACACACATACATTCAGTAAATACACACCATGGTTAGTTATACACACACACACACACACACACACACACACACACATAATACACACATACATATTAGAACCATAAACAGTTATTGTTACATAAATATGAAAAACAAAGTCTTAACCAAAGTCCCTTTATTCTATAGTACAGTATTTTATAGTCTTTGGTTGAACTTGATGTACTAAAATAACTTTGAAAATAAATAACTTTAAATAACAATTGAAAAACGATAGTT
>QVTF01007809.1:0-25233 GCA_003573665.1 Oxygymnocypris stewartii
GGGAGTTTAATGCGGTGCACTTTTCAGTTTTTGGTGCATAGTTATCGCGATATACAGTGTTCCTGTGGCTCAGTGGTAGAGCATTGCGTTAGCAGCGCAAAGGTTGTGGGTTCGATTCCCAGGGAGCACATATACTGACAATACATGTATAACCTGAATGCACTGTAAGTCTCTTTGGATAAAAGCGTCTGCTAAATGCATAAATGTAAATGTATATATTGTGACACCACTTAACATGATAACAATATAAACAATATTGTGTTAATATCACAATTAGCATCAAAACCGGTGAATAACTTGCACAGTCAATAACATATCGGTTAACAAAGACTACACCGTGGGAAAAAGGCTTTAACTCAATGCCCCCTTGACAGATGAACCTGCTACTCTCAGGTAGATTCAGGCAGTGATGAATAATGCATGAGCAAAGAGGAAATGCATCCGCCTAAGGACCCAAGTGTTTGATAAAACATTCATCTGTGTGTAATAGAGACAGGAAGCCTGAACAGAGGAATCAAATAAACTCCAGATTACCTTGACGAACACCAGCCCTCGCACCGTCTTCAGGAAGAGCGCCGCCCCCATGGATAAGACGTACACCCTGGAGTAGTACTGGATGTGTGGATTCAGTCGCATGCTGTCGCTCTCGGCGGTCTCGTTTGCCTGCAGCAGCGAGGAATTCTGCCGGGACAAAGAAACATGATCCTTCCCTGGAGATTCCCAACAAACCAGCTGAACTGTGTGTGCACCAGTCCCAGTCTCAATTATTTACAGAATGCGAGTTAACTGCAACATCTGTCGCCATGAGTGTCCCTCTGAGTAAATCGTCTGGAGTCTGGCACTTCTAATTAGTTTCGAGATTGATGTTCGTTTCGGCTAAGCATCAAAACTTGGCGACTAAAAGCTGGTGGTTTGTCGCCTTAAAGGAATAATTCGCCCAAAATGAAAACTGGCATTATTTTATTTTTTCACCATCATGTCATTTTCCAAACCTCCCTGCTGAAAAAAAACAACAGACACCATCACAAAATGTGTTTTACTGGCTATAATGGGACTTGTATTGGTTTTAATGGAAATTGTAATGTGGGTCTGGTAATTGGTTGCCTTCTATTGGTGGCTTGTTAAAATCACTAATCCTAATGGAGTATGTCCCAAAACACACTACAGAATATCATTTTTAATGGTTTTAATGGTTAAAGGTTGATGGATTGTAATGTTTTTTGTCAGTGGCGTGCACGGGGGGGGGCATGGGGGCTCGATTAGGCTACATTCATAATCGAAGAAGTATAAGACAATATTTTTTTTGTGCTTATAAAAACAGACCAAAGCAACTGAGCTCCAGAAATACCGTTTAAGATGAAGATCAGAACGCGCCAGACACACGCTTCATTAGTGCTGAATATAACACTGACTGCAAGAACAGCAAATACAACACGCTTAAAAAAAACCAACAACAAGCTCCTAATGAACCCTTCACGTCTCTGTGTGTTATCTGATCACGAGCTGCTCTAATGCTGCATTCACGAGCGTTCACTCTGACGTCATACAGCAAAACATCAATCAATCAAATCAAACCAAACCATAGGCCTACTAGCCTATAATAAAAGCATGGTTCATTTTCTTAAGGGATTTGTATTTTATGTTTTGAACTGTTTAATAAAAAAAAAGAGAGAAAGAAAAAACTGACTCAAATGATTCGCGATTCGCGCTCCGCGGGTCCCGAACTGACAAAATAATATCATCTCTGCCTCATCAGTTCACGGAAATGATTCGCGCTCCGCGGTCCCGAGCTGAACCAAATGATTCGCGCTCCGCGGTCCCGAGCTGAACCAAATGATTCGCGATTCGCGGTCCCGAACTGACTCATATGATTCGCGCTCCGCGGTCCCGAGCTGAACCAAATGATTCGCGATTCGCGGTCCCGAACTGACTCATATGATTCGCGCTCCGCGGTCCCGAGCTGAACCAAATGATTCGCGCTCCGCGGTCCCGAACTGACTCAAATGATTCGCGCTTCCGAACTGACACAAATGATTTGCGCTCCGCGGTCCCGAGCTGAACCAAATGATTCGCGATTCGCGGTCCCGAACTGACTCGAACTGACTCATATGATTCGCGCTCCGTGGTCCCGAACTGACTCAAATGATTCGCGCTCCGCGCTTCCGAACTGACTCAAATGATTCGCGCTCCGCAATGATTCAGTTTCTTGAATGCTAAATTCACCTATTGTACCTGAAACTAAAACAGGGTTTATTTTATTTGTATATTATGTGTATTAAAGTTTTGTTCTCATTTTTTAATAACAAAGATACAATAATGAAAATGATTTTTATCTTCACCCACGTTGGCCTAAATATCTGCATCCTTTTTTATATTTTGCTACCTTAAAAAGGCTTTGTCTTTATAATAGGGAAATTAGTTTGGCTGTGATGCTCAAACAGTGATGATCCAGAACAAATTGCATTGGTTTTTGCTCGCAGGGGTGTAATAAGTACTCAAAAATGATACTTAAGTGAAAGTACACATACTAAGTAAGAATTTTAAACATACATGAGTCAAAGAAAAAAAAAGTGAATTTTATTTAATTTTTTTGAGGGGGGAGTAAACGATGAGAGAATTCGATTTTTGGGTGGAGTATCACTTTAAAGAATACAGGAACTGGTGTTGAGTTAATAATGAGTAATATAAAACATACAATACTGACTTTTTGTGATGTCTATTCATCACTCCGTCCACAACAATAATTCATAGATTAATTGTTGACGTATCTGAAAATTTGAATGCAACTTTGAAGGCTGTAAACATTGTTAGCTGATCAATGACGACAACATTTTTATTATGGGGTGAACTAACCATTAAAGTTATTATTCACAAAACTAATTTTCTCTTTAGTACATTGATGAAAGATCACGAGCAAGTAGCGAGGAAACGAATGATTCTTTTGAGTCAGATCGTCAATGAAGGGAATGATTTGTTTTTAATGAGCAGAACTTCTCCTTCCTCAGAAGAGAAGGTGAGGTAAGTGAAGGCCGAGTCTTACCCCGTTGCCCTGCCTGATCCAGTAACTGAGCCACCAGTTGCTGAAGGCGATGCTGCCGGTGGTGAAGAGGAAGAGGAGGATGTTCACGATGAAGGCCAGGGGTCCTCCGGCAGCCTTGATGTAAGCAGCGTACACGGTCCAGGCCACGGCCCCGCTCCCCTTTTCCTCCGCCTGCATGAGCTGATCTGTGTTTACATCAGACAACAGAAAGAGAGAAGAACAACAAAGAGTGAACGACCAAACCAGATCAAAGAAAACAGTGTTCCAGAAGGGCTTATATTGAGTATAACAGTCCTGGGATGTTTGTATGGCCAAGCTTGTGTTCGCATCGTTTTCAGATCAGCGCATGCAAGCGAGATGTTTGTGTCAAACACAATGTGTTTTTCAATTCATTATTGATACAACTTTGTAGTGTATATATATATATATATTGTATATTCATATTGTAATGAAATTAATGTAGTATGCTATATTAACATTACAACACACAATGCACTTTTGTTAATTGTCAATATATATATATAAACACACACACACACACATGTATATATATATATATATAGAGAGAGAGAGAGGAGAGAGAGAGAGAGAGAGAGAGAGAGAAAGAAAGACAGAGAGAGAGACAGAGAGAAAGAGAGACAGAGAGAGAGAGAGAGAGAGAGAGAGAGAGAGAGAGAGAGAGGAGAGAGAGAGAGGAGAGAAAGAGAGACAGAGAGACAGAGAGAGAGAGAATATATTTATAAATGTTAATATCTTTATAATAAGTTAACAATTACATTAATGCAGGAACACAAATCTTGACATAATCTGAACAGGTAAAAAACTATCTGTATACTGCAAACTGCATTTTCAGTTTATGCCATTTTCAATGTTTGACTTCAAACATTTTCACCTTTTTTGTAACTTTTCTTTGGTAGTAAGTTAATGGCTATGGTAACGCATCTCCAGAGTCATCCAGCATACAGTCCTGAGGAGAAAAGAGATTCACCCTCACCTCCTTTCTTGCTCTCAGTGTGCGGTTTGGCTGCGGGGCCGACATGCGGGGGACCGCGGGCTGCTCTCCTCCTCGGCCCTCAGCTTGTTTTTCAGGTTCTTCTTCACTAGGTTCTGGATGAAGAAAAAGAGAAAGAGCGAGACCTGTAAAGAGTAATCCGCACCTGATTAACAGAACAAATCGTCCAGAACAATGGCTGCTGGGTCATTAATACAGAGATCAGTGACAATGTCCCTCGGCTGTTACTCCCACAGATCAATTCACTTATGAATGACAAAAGCACGGTGTGAATTAACATTTCAAACCAGTGGCTTTGCATCCCTGGCTCATGAATTGTGCAGTAGGTGATGTAGGATGTTTTGTGACCGTGTGACCCGGGTGTTTTCCCATACGGCAGCCCCGCTGCGGGCGCAATAACGCACCTCTTGCTGCATGCTGTTGAAAAGGGCAGCGTAGTCTCGGCCTTTCTCCATCAGCTGGACGTGTGTGCCGTGCTCCGCTATCTGACCGTCCTTCATTAACACCACCTCATCACACTCAGGCAAGTACTGTAGAGCAAACACACCCGCGGGAAAGCACACAGAGTGTCAGAAAATACCAAGAGGAGACCCATTAACCCAACCCCAAGCATATTAATATCAAATCAGAATGCATTTGCTCAGTTAAAAGCGATGCATAGGGATGCATGGCATGCCATCAGTAATCAATAAAACAAAAATTATTAAGATTTTATTAAGTAAATATTGGATATATCCCCAAGAATATTAATATCATATTAAAAGTAAATATTAGAAACATGTCAGTAACAGTAAATATTGGATACATCCCCAAGAATATTAATATCATATTAACAGTAAATATTAGAAACATGTCAGTAACAGTAAATATTGGATACATCCCCAAGAATATTAATATCATATTAACAGTAAATATTAGAAACATGTCAGTAACAGTAAATATTGTATACATCCCCAAGCATAATAATTTCATAATAGAAGTCACTTGCTCAATAAAAAAATGTTTTAAGTTTTTTTTTGTGTCTTTACATTTTTTTAATATTGATGCATGACATGCCATCATTTATCATCAATTCATTTTGTTTATATTTATTATGATGTTTTGTTTATCAGTAACAGTAAGTATTGAATATATATATCATCATACATGTTGGCTTTTAAATGGTGCTTTTGAAATGTTACATTTCCTTTACTTTTACTTTTTTAGATTATCTTTACCGTGCCTTTCCGACATCTAATGCTCACTTGAATATTAAGCAAATCAATTTTTGTAAATGTTATGGCATTTAAAAATGATATGCGCACTAGCGGTTAATAATCAGAGCCGCGCGCGTCTTGTGGAAGAACAAGTGTTTATGTGTATGACGAATCACGCAGGTCCCTGGGCTACTCCACAGCGGACACACCAGTACCAGTCTGAAATAGTCCAAATATAAAAACTTATTATAGGTGTACCGTAGTGATTCAGCATAAGCCAAAAACAGGATTGGAAAACGGATTCATGATGTACTTGCTTGCTTATTATATTATTTTTGTAAACAAAACCACCAAGAAATACAATAAATAAAATTACGGACTGCAGCTTTTAAGAATGACAAATCTTGTGTTAATTGGAATAAAGCTAAATAAAATAAAATACAAATAAATGAAAAAAAATGTCTCAAATCAATTAAAAAACTTTGAAAATTAGAAGTGCTGCCTTGGCAAGTAACCGAAATAAATTAAGTTATAGCTGATAACATTACTAAAAGTGAAATATCAATAATTAAAATAAGATCCTAAAAGCTTAAATAAAAGACAAAACTTAAAAATGAAAATGTTAAATTAAAGTTTATTATTAAAATAGCAGCTATGCAAAGAAATAAACAATATAACAATAAATGTGTATTTGACAAATTGGTATTGGCCTAAATGTTAATTGTTTGCAAAATATTTTATAAACACAAAAATGAATTTAAAGCCATGCTGTGTTATCAATATAGGAACTGCCTAACAATGGCCTTTGCGATACAGCACGGCCTCTCGGAGGAAGCGTATTCAGTCCACAACGTATGTGAAGCTGGTGGACGAGTACAATGTGACTCGTCTGTGCTGGGTCTATGCGGTACATCACATGCATTCATACGCCTCTTGCCTGCAGCTGGTGCGTGACAAAGACCACAGTCCTGCCCTTGGCCGTGCGGCGGATGGCGCTGTGGAACAGGTGTGATCCCACGCGAGCGTCCACGGCGCTGAGAGGGTCGTCGAGCAGAAGCACGGGTCTCTCGCTGTACAGCGCTCGGGCCAGACTCACTCTCTGCCGCTGGCCGCCGCTCAGGTTAGCTCCTCTCTCTCCTATCTACAGCAGATCATTCACTTCAGACACCGCACCTGTTCAACTGAACACTAATGTGACCATGGACCACAAAACCAGTCATAAGGGTCTTTTTATTTCAATTGAGATCATTCAATCAGTCTGTAAATACAGCTAAATGCCACTTTTGTGTTCTTCTGGGCCACCTCTGCAGTGCAAAGGTCAATTGTTGATACTCAATTTATTTGATTGGTAACTTATGCTTCCTTATTATTCTAATTGTATTTATTGTTTAATTAAAACATTTTGAAGAAGCTTATAAATACAGATTCATGAATTTGACAAAGAAGACATAAGGTTCAAAAATCCCTTAACAAAGATTTAAAAAACAATGCAACTGCAAATCACTTCGAGGAGTCAAAAATATTGAAATTTCTCCTCATTTGTGACCCTGGACCACAAAACCATTCATTTACATTTACGCTTTTATCCAAAGTGACTTACAGTTGCATTCAGGTTATACATTTTTCATTAGTATGTGTTCCCTGGGAATCAAACCCACAACCTTTATTTATGTATAAAGGTACATTTTTTGAAGATTGTGATCTATAAGCTTTGAGTAAATAATCTTTCCATTGATATGTGGTTTGTTTTGATAGGTCAATATTTGGCTGAGATACAACTATTTGAAAATCTGAGGGTGCAAAAAAATCAAAATATTGAGAAAATCACTCTTAAAGTTGTCCAAATTAAATCCTTAGGAATGCATATTACTAATCAAAAATGAAGCTTTGATATATGTATGGTAGGAAATGCATTAATGGAACATGATCTTTACTTAATATGCTAATGATTTATGATAATTTTGACCCATACAATCATGTTATGATATACCTGTGCTGCTTACAGCACGACTGCGTTGTGCTCCAGGGTCACATACGAGTGAGATGTGAACGACCTTGTGCTGTGATTGTGTTTCTCAAGGTCAGAGATTATATTCAGAGCGCTATAATGCAGATACCTCAGTCATATCACCATATGGCAGCTCAATAATATCGGGAAATAAACAGCAGGCTTCCAGAACTGCGTTGTACCTGGTGAGAGACGAGCAAAAACTTGCTTAATTTTAGAAGAAAGGCTAAAGTTATTTTTATGCAGAACTTATGTATGCATGAATACAGCTCCCTACTTCTCCTCAGTGTGTGTTTTTCCAAACAAGATGTTCTCCCTGAGGGAATCGTTGAGGATCCAGGCCTGTTGAGCAACATATGCGAAGTCTCCGTTTACAGCTACTGAGCCGCCAAGAAGGGTCATCTAGACAGAAGACGGAGAATCAGACCTATGCATCTGCTTTCACCCTGCTGAGAGAACCAGCTGCTTTATGTCCAGACTGCTTTATGATGGGTAAAGTGTGGTTATAAAAAAGAAAGGCTTTCATTATTTACTCCAATTTCACGCCAAACCCATATGCTGTTATTTTCTCATAAAGAGAAACTCTCATCCTTTCTGTAAAACAACAGCTGTCAAGCTCCAAAAACATCAAATACTGTAACACTGTACCACGTGACGCGCGTACTCCTCTTCCAAAGTCATACGGTAACGTTTTGGGACGTTATTCACTAATGATCGTCTCCAAATGTGTCCTTGTCTATGTCTGTTGTGATTACGTCCTTGATATGAATTAGTGCTGTCAAATGATTAATCACATCCAAAATACAACATAGTATATGTGTGTGTACTGTGCATATTTATTATGAATATTTAAATACACACACGTGCATGTCAATATTTAAGACAAATTTGTGAAGATTATATGTTGAATATATTTATATATAATATAAATTATATGAATATAATATAACTATATACATGTAAATATTTTACAAATATATACTGTATGTGTGTATATATATATATATATATATACACTAAATATTCACAGTACACACAGATGTATTATGCAAATAAAGACGGATGCGATTAATCGTGACAGCACTAATATAAATACATAAACCACAGAATCATCCATAGACTAAATGTTTTAACATGCACGCTTACTGTTGAATGTTTACGGTTGGTAACACTTTTATAAACAAGTCTCTTATGCTCAGAAAGGATGCATTTATTTGATTTAAAATAGTTTTCTATCTTTGAATATCTTTGAAAAAGTCATTTATTCCTGTGATGCGCAGCTGTATTTTCAGCATTAGTCTTCAGTGTCACATGATCTTCAGAAATCATAATAATATACTGATTTGCTGCTCAAGAAACATTTCTGATTATTAATGCTGAAAAGAAGTTGCTGCTTAATATTTTTTTCTGCATTCTTTGATGAATAGATGAAGTTCAAAAGAGCTGCATTGATTTGAAAACTTTTCAAATGTCATTTTTGACCAATGGAATGCATCCTTACAGAATAAAAACACAATATTAAACACCATTCTCACTGAGCCCAATCTTTTGAACAGTAATTCCTCACCTGACCGAGAAGAGCAGATAACAGCGAGCTCTTCCCGCTGCCGACTCCTCCACAAACCCCAACCAGCGACCCCTGCGTGTACAGCGCCAGAAAATTACATCCTCGAGTGAATTTAATCCTTGTTATGAACAGTTCTGTAAATAAATGAAGCTGCATGCAAGACTTGAGCCTTGTATATAACGAGAGCTGTTGACCTTTGACACTGTGCTATGTAATGTACCGCGGTACCTTCCGGACGCAGAGGTCTATGCGGTGCAGGGTTTTGTGCAGCGGAGGTCGGATGCTCCGTGTGGAGGAGATGGTGCTCTGTGGGCTCTCCTGCTCCATCTGTGTGAGGAGGTGCTCTGCGTTGGCTTCCTCGCTCTTCTCTTTGCTGTCTTCTGCGCTGATGTACAAGCTCAGTTTCTCTCTCCTCAAGACTCTCTTCATGCCTCCTCTTTTCTGCCGGGCTCGGCTCTTTTTCCCCGGTGAGCCGCAGGTCTTCTCCCAGGCCAGTGTGGCGTCTTTAAACTCCACCGCATTACAGGGATCCTCCGTTTTGTTTGAGATCAGCTCCCTGTCCTCCATCATAAACAGCTTCTGTGGGTGTAAGAGGAGGCATTAAATGGAGAACCCTGAACTTGTTTAGTAGACACTTCAGTTTACTAAACAAGACACAAATCAGTCTTCATTTGCTCATCATCATGTTATATAAACCTGAATGACTTTCTGTGAACACTGAAGGATAAATATCGCAGAATATACAGGCTCTTGCTCTTATAATAACTATGAACGAGGACTGGGACTGTTAAAGGGATCGTGCACTCAAAAATAATACTGTGGAAGTCAATGGGGACCATGTTTGGTTAACAACATTCAACATTCAAAATATATTCACAGAAGAAAGAAACTCATTCAGGACTGAAACAGCTTGAGTGTAAGTTCACTTTAACACAACACCTGACCGTATGCATGACTTGTGTCTTTTGCAGCATCTCACACATGCGCGCCGTGTCTTTAAGACACAGTGTCAAGTACGGTTGTGCCGATAGATAATATCTACGATAGTTTTAGATATTGCCTGTGGCTGATGCTTTTGACAATAGCAAGACAATTATTGTTGTTGTTATTATTATTATTATTATTATCAGGCTAGTAATACTATCCAAGTAATATTAAGGCTTATTTGTTCCATTATTTATTTTTTCATGTTTTACAGTGTTGCGCATTACAACCAATCACATTCGATTATATTGAGTTATGAGTGCAATGGCCAATCAGAGGCGTCCGAATGATCTCCTAAACAACGAAGTGCAGATGCACGTGCGATGTTAGTACATGAGATTTATTGATCATACCGCTTCTCTGATTATAACGGGGATGTTTTTAAAAGGCATAAACTCGCGCTAGACTGAAGCCAGTGATGATTTTCTTTGATTATGTAAATGTTCTTTGCTCGTTTTCTGGAGCTGCTGTTTGAATAATTGAGGAAATGTAAACCGTATGATTAGTAATTTACAATTTTTCTATTAAATTGTTGTTAAATACAAATTTTGTCATATTGAAAACATTAGGCTGCTTTTAGCCTTATGCAGGAGTTCGTTCATATTCCTAAGTAAATAAATCATTAAATAAATTAGCACATATATATCATGTATCTCACAGGCGGACGATTAAATCTAAAAATAAATACATGTTTGCATATGTGTTGATGAGTGAGATCTTAATCAGCATACAGTATGTGATATCTTTACTACGATCTCAAGAAATGTTTATCTTGAAATATTACTAAAAATATGAAATGCATTCTTACATTATAAAATCAGTAAAATGGATGATGGATGTTTCAATCAGAAGACTTAACAACAGGGTTTTCTGCAAAGTTTGATCGTTTTGATCGTTTAGAAGAGGACTTGACGCCGTAGGCTTTATAGGGTTAAATTACTTTCAGTGTTACACAATTGCACAGCTTCAGAAGACTTACATATGGATCATTTTTATGATCAATTTATGGTGCTTTTTGTCATTTTTTGGAGTCCCAGGCTCTATTTTTTCGGTGTATTTGAAAAGAGCAGTACTTAAGATTTTCTCCTTTTGTGTTCCACTGAAATTAATTCACATTTTAAATAACACGAAGGTGAGAAAATAATGTCAGAAGAGTCATTTGTGGTTTGTTTGTGGATGTGTTTTTGACCTGAAATCGTTTCACGGCCACGGAGCCTTCGGATAAAGCTCGCACCGCCAGGGGCGTGACCTTTAGAGCAAAGGTCATGGAGTTGAAAACAGCGACGATGGTGAAGGCCTGCAGGTTGTGACAGGAATGAAAACAGGTCTCTGTGAGTTCAAGTTCGAGCCTCGGGCAGAAATATGTCTGCTGTACCTGTGCTGCGGTGAGATCATAGCCCAGGGCCATGTGAAGAGTGAAAGTGCACACGCTGGCTATCACCACCACCACTGGAGCTACACCCACCGTCAGACTCTGAACACAGCCGGCCCACTCCAGGATGCCCCGCTCTTCTGATCGAACCCCTGGAGACGTCAAGAGCAAGAGATGAGACTGACACGCGGTGTGACTCTCGCAGTGTCCTGGAGCTGCTTGCATGAACTGCTTAGACTAGTCTTACATGTTAGTCTTTCAGTCTGAAAACAGATTCATCCTCGGCTGACTTAACCTAGCTGGTCAGACTAGACTGATTCATTTCTATTCATCATAGAAAGCTGAAATTATACTCAGCTGTTTTCAACATAATAATAATAATTATAATTCATAATAATAATTTTTTGAGCAGCGAATCAGAATATTAGAATGATTTCTGAAGGATCATGTGACTAAAAATCAGCTTAGAAATCACTGGAATAAATTACATTTGAAAATATATTCAAATAGAAATCAGTCATTTTAAATACTAAAAATATTTCACAATTTTGAATCTCAAGTTTTTTGTGTGATAGTTGAATATATTGTAAATAAACCAAAAACTAAATAATATATACTTTGACATTCTTTCTTGTAGCTCTCAGTCACACACCGGACCGAAAGACTCATTATGTGGGTCTTTGTCTTCTCAGGAGCGAATCACAGCATATTCATGATCATACACAAAACGTGTCTTATGACATTTACATCAATATATTGTTTTCTGTGAATGAGGATCATTTAGAAGCAAAAACTCTACAAGATCCAGTTCTCAACAGTCTTGTGAACAAATGCTCTGTGTGTGTTTTATGGCCTTATTTCAGTGACTTACATTTTGTAGTTTTTTACTAAACACGCATAAGCGTTGCTTACTCAAAAACACAATAATGTACATACTCTACATGCTGCTCACATATTAGTGTAGGCTAGTTTGTGCTGATTACAGTGTTATAAGTCTTTAGCCATTTATATATTTATAAGCAACTGAACAAAAAACCACACATATCAGGGCATGTCAAAACTTCTCCAGGCCCCCAAAACACCCTCAGACCCCAGCGGGTTAGAAAAAGAGCTGTATGTGATTATTTTGAGTGTCTTAAAGCAAAAAGTCTTCAGATATTAAGGAAACATGTTAAGATCACAAACTTGTTTCTCTGAAAAACAATGCTACTTTTGTGACTCCGCCCAACAATAGTATTTTGACACCCGGGTTGCCAGTTGGTGGAAAACACTGCGTATTGCAGCCATGGAAGCCAGCGAATGAACCGAATCAGAGATCGCAGATTCTACTCGACCTAAACAGCCTCGGCATCCACCTAAAAATCTCCATGACCAGAGGAATACTAAAACACAGATACATCAACAGAGAGTAAGTTTGTTGCATCTGGCAACCCACCTTCTGAAGACTTGTTATGTGCATCACTTTTCTCATACATTTATTGTGTTTTTTTGTCATTTTTTGGATTCCTAGTTTTCATTAATTTCATTTTATTGAAAAAGAGCTGCCTGGAAATTCTTTAAAATGTCAAAATTAATACAAATAAATTGAGCACACGCTTATTTCAGTCCACAAACAATGATATTTCTATTTAGCAATTTCCTAATTCATTTTTTATTATCAAAATAACAACTTGAAAAATTGCAAAACATTTAAATGCTAAATTGTATTCCATCCTACTGAACGTCACAGTTAAATGACAGATGATTAAAAAAGTTAACGCTCTCAAAACGAAGATAACGCAGCCACTTCTAATGTATTAGTTACTATTTTTTAAATACGAACAGAACCATATTTAACCCTCCAAACCTGCTGCTTTTCATCCCACAACACAGTTTCTAATTTACACGAGCCACACTATGTTCAATCCAGCGACAACAGTGAGAAGTGCGACTGTAACGGAAGACAGATCATAATCATAAATGGGATGTTGCTGTAGATGGGAACGCTGAGGCACTGGCTGGTGTCCAAGTGTCTCATTCCACCCCCTCTGCTGCACTAATATTTGTCTCCCGACTGGCCGCAAGCTGGCGCATTCATTCAGTGCCGCTCTCTGGCTTACAGCCAAAGTGTTTTACTGCTGGTCTAAACAACCAGAAGCCTGGACGTGATCTCTGAAAACATCGCTGGACCTACATAATTCATATATAGAAGATGTTAATCTATGCAGGTTGTGATATTTTATTCATACGAGCATGCAAAAAGCAGTGTAAATAGAGGAAAGAATGCCATGCATTACATAAGAGAGAATATCTGAGGATTACTGGAGCAGTGCATCACAGTTTAAAGGGTTAATGATCTGTTTTCTCCAAATACATCGATCTCAAGCGTTTTTGAACATTTAAGACACAGCTTTAATGGTACTCGGCTGGATATCTTAAATGTGATAAAATGTCGTTCAGAGATTTTATATTTTAAAGAAAGGATATACTGTTCAAATTTAAGACAAATGTTATATTAATATTTAAGTAATAATATTAATATTTGATTTATGTCATGAACTACACCTGATATCTCCATTAGATTTTTTTTAAAGGGTGATTTTAATATTTTTCATTTAAATATTTTACTATTCAAAATCTGAGGTTAGCATTTTTATTTTATTTTTTTGTAAAACTTTAATAAATTAATTAACAATGAGCAATAAATATTTTACAATATTTATCAATCTTTTTAATGTTAATACAAATACAGCTGTTCATTGTTTGTACGTATTAGCTCAGGTCCATTAAATAACATTAGATATGACTTTTGAATTTTATAATGTATTATTAAATGTAGGAATCAACATAAAATGAGATTAATAAATGCTTTAGAAGTATTTTTTATTGTTATTTTATGTAAACTAATGTTAACGAATGAAACCTTATTTTAAAGTGTTGCAGATTTTTTTATATTTTTGAAAGAACCTCAAAGGCTGCATTTATTTGATCAAAAACACGGCTAGATGTTATATTGGGAAATATTATTATAATTTCACAATATTTACCACAGTATCATTAAAAATCTTACTGATATGCCTAGTTGGTGCAAAAGAAGCTTATTATTCTCAATGTTGAAAACAATTGTGTGCTTCATATTTTTATAGAAAATATAATATATTAAATGTTTTTAGGATTCTATGATGAATAGAAAGTTCAAAAGAATGCCATTTGTGTGAAATAGAAATCTTTTGTAACATTATAAATGCCTTTACTCTCACTTATGATCACGTGTCATTTTAGAATAAAAATATTAATTTCTTATATATTTTGATCGCTAGTATAGATCCACATCACACAAATTGTTCTTATTTAACATTCAACAAAGTCAAACCGTCCCAAGGCGTTATAGAAGAAAGAGCGTTAAATGCTTTTGTGATTAATCTGGAAGCTCAGCGGCTCATTTCAGTGACGGAGGACCGAGGAAGGACAGCGGATTAGGAAACGTGTTCCTTTGAATGCAGTGAGATGATTTCTGAACGCTCAGTCACCATTCCTGTTAGAGTCCGAGCTTCTGTTCGAGTGCTGTCTTACTTCGGATGTTGTTGGCAAACGCCGTCTCCCAGCAGTACATCTTAATGAACTTCATGCAGCCCAGGATCTCGTTCATCAGCTGGACGCGCCGGTCCGTAACCACCACACACCTTTTACGGAAATACGCAGTCAAGCGTGAGGCCAGCATCTGCAGGAAAGAACTCAAACGTGAAGAGCGACCTGTACAGACAGACACTCGAAGAGAAGTCACACGAGTGAAACTGTTAGTGTATGGACCAAGACAAGCATGTAGGTCAAAAGTATGCAAACTTTCGGTATCATATTTAGATTAGGGAATAGTATTCAATATTAACCAGTTGCTTATTAGCATGTGTGTTACTAGCATATTGGCTGTTTATTAGTAATTAAAATTAGTGTTCCTGTGTGGTGGTAGAGCATTGCGTCAGCAGCGCACAAGGTTGTGGGTTCGATTCCCAGGGAACACATGTACTAATGAAAAAATAAATGTATAACCTGAATGCAATTGTAAGTCGCTTTGGATAAAAGCGTCTGCTAAATGCATAAATGTAAATGTAAAAAGCACATATGTGACCCTGGACCACAAAACCAATCAGCTGAATAAATAAGCTTTGCATTGTATGGTTTGTTAGGATAGGACAATATTTGGTTATTTAACTATTTAAAGATCTGGAATCTGAGGGTGCCAAAAAAATCTAAACATTGAGAAAATCATCTTTAAAGTCCTTATGCACATCACTAATTAAAAAATAAGTTTTGATACATGCACGTAAGGGAATTTACAAAATATATGCATGGAATATTATCTTTACTTAATATCCTAATGATTTTTTGCATAAAAGAAAAATCGATAATTTTGATGCATTCAATGTGTTGTTGGCTATTGCTACAAATATACCTGTGCTGCTTATGACTGCGTTTATGCTCCAGGCTCACATATTAATGCATAACCATATTCTAGATCCCTTAACCCTACCTAATACCTTAACATAACTAATACAACAACTACCTTACTTACTATTAATAAGCTGCAGTTTATTGAGGGACAACTCTCAGTTAATAGTTAGGAAGAAAGATACTCAAAGGTACTGTTTAATCCAACAAAGCTGTTAAACCTGAACTCCATGAGGAATTTCCAGCAATGACATTTCTCAAAAATGTTTACAAATCTCAATTTTTGCTAGAGAAAACTCTTCATTTGTTGCCTGGAGTCGTGTGGAGTACTTTGAATATGGATTTTTGTCTATTAAAAATTAATCTGGTTCACTTGCATAAGATGGAGAAAAATCCTGGAATGTTTTCCTGCAAAACCTTAATTTCTCTTCGGCTGAAAAAGTCATACGCACCATGGAAGGCCTGGGCATGAGTAAATAATAAGGTCATTTTCTGTATCTAGTACTTTAATGTCTCAAATCATAAATAAACCGCAGCTGCTTGCATGAAACCATCTTCCCTGACAAGCTCATCATAACATCATATTTTGTTACTACATGACTTACTAAGATCTTTTGATTTCCAGTCTAAGTTGGTGTCTGGTCTAGACAAGTCTCAGTCTAGTCAGGGTGGTCTTAAACCAGCAATCAAGTTTAGGCTGGTTTAAACAGGTTTTATTCACAATAAAGCACGGCTATGTCTGCTTCACCCCGAGTATCACTGCATCAATAACATAGCCTCAAAACTGTCCAATGTATGTATTTCAGCAAGATTAACTGTCTGTTATTTATTTAATATTACTGTATTTATTAGTTTTCTGTTTCAGGTATGATTCTGTAATGACGCTTTAAGACTCGTGCTGTGTTGCAAATCATGGTTTTATACTAAAAGACGGGAAACAGACGTGTTCTCATGCTGAGAGATAAGCAGATGTATGTGTGTGAGAAAATATCATATATTGTATTCAATTCTGTGAATGTGCGAGACTTCTGGTTCATTAGTGCTATAACAAGAAGAATAACAAAGAGCAAAACTGTTTGCACTACAAACCAGCGTGTTCATAATTAAGATAATACATTAAAATAATGGGGTAAGAACACGAGCGTGCAATATCAAGCAACATGTATTTTTTGCAAAAGAATGCGATGTGTAAAGAGACAGTATTATAAGTCGTTATAATCAGTAATTATGTCCCCACTGGATGCAACAAAGATCTCGTTTATAATGGGTTTTATTGTTTTTTGTGTCGTCGCGCCAGGACACGGTAATGAGCGTAACATATCCGTCTAACGCTTTAGGCATTCGGCCAATCACAACGGATCACTGGAGAGCTGGCCAATCAGAGCACGCCTCGCTTCTCAGAACGATGAGCTTTGTAAAAATCGACCCGTTTCAGAAAGACAGAGCACAGAGGAGCAACAATAATGTACAGTATGTGGAAAATAATGAACCTTAAACCACATAAACACATTGCATTACACCAAATACACAAAATAATATTATTTTTAGCAGCGTCATATGACCCCCTTTAACAAAAGGTTTAGATGTGTTTATCTTACCATGGTGGGATAGAAGATGACAAAAATAGCCGATCCCACGAGTGCAGTCGGTCCTAAGAAATATGCGGTGTATGACAGACCCAGAATCCCAACGAGAGGTCCTCCGGCCAGCAGACAGCCCACTGAGACGGCCTCGTACAGACGCTGTCCATCACTGGAGCAAATGTTAACCAGCTGAAAGAGTAACCGGATGAGTCCCCCAAACTACATCAGCCCTGACACAGTGCATTAGCATCTCACAGCACTCCGGCCTCACAAACACAAGCCCGGTTGGGTTTTAAAGAGCCTAAAGGTCACATGCAAAAGTGAGCTTAAACTACATAAAGACCTGAACCCTCCCATGAACCCTCTCTGATGTTATATTTCCTTTACATCCAAGTAAATAAGGCATGACCTGAGAAGCCGTTCGAAGCTTGTTTCCAAAAGTGTGGCTCCTAATGAATAGTTTAGTGTTTATTACGGGAGTATTAGCACACGGTTCACCTCTCCTGTGCCGATGTCTTTAGTGCTGCGTAGTTGCAGGATCTTCTGGAAGGCGAAAGTGAGCGCGGCTCCCCGGAGGCGTGCGGCCGTGCGGTAGTTGACAGCCCAGACTAAAGCCAGAGACCAGGAGCGTGTCAGCTCCATGAGGAAAATCCCAGCGACCAGAGCCAGGCCGTACAGCAGCTTCACTTCTGCACACTGAGAATACTCCAGCAGGGCTCGGACCAGCAGAGCCTGTGAATAACACCAGGACCAGAATCAAAGCTACACGAGGAGGATTCAGAGGTGAGCGTTCAGGTTTTATGGTATCAGAAAACTGAGTCTGACTTGCGCTGGGCTCGTGGGATCAAGTGCTGCTCATAGGAAAACACTAGAAAACACTGTCTTTTTTTATTTGACTCAAACTATTCTTATTCTAATTATAATACAGATTTGGTCCTGAATGCTAATGGGACAGTACTGTACAATTGTGCAGAAAAAATATTGTGCAAAAAAAACTGCATTCATAAATAAAGAAATTAATATAAAGAAAAAACTAAAATAAAAACTGTATTTAAAAAAATCCTCATTCACTTTTCAACTTGATCTTATGCCTTTTACCAAATACATTTCTTTATTATTATATTTACATTTTTTGTTGAAAAATATATAAATGTTTTCAGTAAGGACCAATTAAATTGTTCAAATGTGACAGTAAAATACATTTATAAAAATATATATTTTAAATAAATTCTGTTCTTTTGAACTTTGAATTCATCAAAAAATGTAATAAAATAAAAATAAAAACATGAAATTTAAACTGCAAAACAAATTTGTCATTCAATCTGTTTTCAAATCGTTATTATGCCTCTGAATAATTTTTTCTTTTTAAAGAGAAATACTTTTATTAATTAAGGAACAATTAAATGGTTAAAAACTGATGGTACAAAGACAATTATAAACAAAATATATATTTTCAAATACTGAAAAACAAAACATATGAATTTCCACAAAAATATCAAGCAGCAAAAACTGTTTTCAACATTGATAATAATAATAAATGTTTCTTGAGCGCCAAGACTTTGCCATCACACAAATACATTTCATTTTAAAATATATTTGAATAATGAAATAGTTATTTTAATTTGTAATAATATTTCACAATTCTATGATTTTACTGTATTTTTGATCAAATAATGCAGCTTTGGTGAGCATTAGGGACCTAAACGTACAAATAAAATCTTACCGATCCCCCAAACTTTGAATGGCCAAAAATAATATTTCAGTATTTACTTGAAGCCATGGACAGGAGTAGTGAGGTAATATTACATTTATGATAAGAGCACTAAAATGTACTGCTAATAAATATACGAGCTACTGAGACAATGTCTGACCCATGCAACACTAAACAAATCAACGCAAGGAAATAAGTGTGCTATTTTGTAACATGTAATCCCTGATAATGCTATTAAGCGAGTGCTGTCAGGGGCATGTGTGGGGAAGTCAAATGAACATCTGCGTTCCCAACAGCGTCGCAGCGACACCAAAACAAATCCCCTCATAGTGAAACTAATACCATCAAAAATGTGTGTTTTTAGGAGATTTTTTAATCCAAAATCACTCTGTTGAATAAAGATCTAAGCTCATTTGGCAACAGAAATAAAGCAGCAGGCAATATGTTGAATAATATGAATAACATGCCTCGTAGACCATGGAAAATCCAGACACACGTCACAATCCTGTGGATTAATACTAGTGTGAAGTATGAACAATATCTGGTTTATGTTATGAGCTGCACAAGCTGCAAATATAATCTCTCGATTGATCCCCTTAATATTAAACTGTGCAGGTATGTGTTCTGTGTGAATGCGGTTAAAGAGACAGTGCATCCATTAATTAACTTCCTGTAATTATTTTTGCACTAGGTGTGAGCAATATTATCACGATATATTCCCCATATCATACAATATCATTATTCATAACTGTATTCATTTACCATTGATGGGGAAGGAAATGCTTTCCACATGTTTGTTAGACCTTGAGAACGAATGTAAAGATAATTTGTTTGTTCATAATTAAATGCCACTGAGCTTTTAATTTCCGTTTTATTTTCCACTAAATTCAGTTTTCCATTTTATTTATTCTTTTTCACCCTGGATTCTCTGTTTTATGATTCAATATGAATGTATCATAAAGAATGGTTTCTGATGGTGTTAAATGATTTAATAACTTTAATATGAAAACGTATTTTCGTCAAATAAGATGCTGCACAACAGCGGCGTATATATTAATGAAAAACAATTCCTTGGTTGTATGAAATTCTTTAAAAACACTATTATTAATTTGAGAATGATATTTCCGTATACAATAGTGATATATTTCTGTAATAATTTCTTCAAGTTAAAACAGACTTTTATTTTGACGGGTTGTCAGGATGGTCTTTGGCTGATGATACAAGAGAGCTTGGGCACGTTCCCATTGAGAACGTGTGTTTTAGATCGGCCCTGGGCCCTGTGTCTCACCTGGACGCCCGAGGACGGTAACATTGCTCAAACAGTTGCCCGCTGTATCATCAGGTTTACTTTCAGTGTCAGCGTGTATTTGACGGTAGTGTATTTGCTCCTGAAGTGACTCTCAGAGCAGCTCTGAAGATGAAGTTCATGTATTCACATCCTCATAGATCAACATCAGTTTTATTGTGATCTCGATATCACACAGTTTTATCCCACTTCACGGTTTTACCCTGTTTTGTCACCCCAATCGTGTACGGCTTGATTTCTTTCATGACCCACACAAAAACTATCTTCACATAGTTTTTTCATTCAACAACGATTCATAATGATCGCTGGCTGTCAAGCTCCAATTATCTATTGCATCAGAAGACTTAAATATAATACACACATCATAATAATTTTTAATTCATGCTTTTTGTCCTGTTGGTTAGACAATCAGCTAGGTTCTGGATAGCAGAAGCAGGTCAAAGGTCAGCATGCACACTTTATGTCAGAAGGAAAATGAGGACAACTCACAGGTCCAACAAATCCAGCCACCATGGTGATGAGCAGGGAGAAGATGGCCACCAGCATCCGGGTCTGACAGAACCTCCAGAACACCCGGGACAGAGACGCCCCGTCCGTCCCTCGCCGCTTGAGCTCCTCGTGCCACAGCCACTCCAGTCTGAACGATGCATTACCCAACACACAGTGTTTTTAAACCTCAGGACAAGCATCTGGACTGTTAGTGTAACGTTACGTTTCTATTGAAATATTGTATTAAAGGGATAGTGCACTCAAAAATAAAAAGCATGTCATCTTTTACTCAGCCTCAGGTTTCTCTCTTCTGTTGAACACATGATGATATTTTGTAGAAACAGTTTCTATATTATGATATAGTATATCAAAACCAATGGAAGTCAATGGGTACCAGCAACTATTAGGTCACAAACACTCTTCAAAACATCACCCTTCTTGAAAAATACTCATACAAGTTTGTAACAACTTGAGGGAGAGTAAATGATAACAAAAATGTAATTATCCCTTTAGCTTGAGTTTTAATGACTGTATTCAAATACTATTGATTGATGTGTCTTATTAATACCTGTCTATTATGTTAACATCTTATATTCTGTCTATTATTTTATCATTGAAAAACATGCAGTGGTATGTATAATGACTAATAATAGTTTGTAGATCTCTTCAATACATTTGGTAAATAATATTCCTCAAACGGGTGCTATATATAGTCTCAGAAAAACAATAATATTTCATGGTATCTTCTTCAGATTTGAAATATAAACTCATGAGACATGTGACTTTCAACCCATTACTTGTCTGGATTGCTCCAGGACATATTTCATGTATTTTTATATGAAACAAAAAGATAATTCAGTGTGGTACATGTTTTTTCAAGGCACTCCAGTCTCTATAACTTTGAATCTTTTTGAGGATTATAAACTCTGGATGATGGACAGTAAAGCCCAAAGGGTCTTCTTTCCAAAGACACCAGAAGTGTGTGTAGCACACTGAAGTCAGCACCTGTGAGGTACGTCTTTTTCAACTGTGAATCCTAAAATGGGGGGTGCTCGCTAACAAATTAAAGTCTAAATTAAAGTCGGCATGGAATTAAAACTCACCCTATCAATTTTCTAAATGCACGTCGTGGATCTTATCATGAAAGTGGTTTCATTTTTAAATATATTTTCTGACTTTGTAATGAATAATAAAAATGTTGTAACTGCATCTTCTGGTGATGTATGCAGGATTGTAAAATTAATAAATATGTGGTATTTAACTGTTAAACTTCTGTATTTAAACTCAAGGGTTAAACAGCCAATCATATATTTCTGGTCTTCCGGTAGTAAAGCTTGTTTTGGGCACACATTTACAAGCCAAAACATCCATACATTCATCATAAATCATAAATAATAATAATATGTTTTATTTCTATAGAACCCAAGGATGCTACATAAAATAGCACAAGCTACTGGCAAACAAAATACACCAGACAATCAGGTGTTTACAACAAATAACTACTGATAATTAATAACAAGAGGTCATGCAATCAGATGATGAACGTCAATTATATGTTCAATTTCTCATAAATATTATAATACAAAGTCTTGGAATATTTAAGGATAAAGCCTCACTGAAAACATCGAAATTCTCCCCCAGAATGAACAATCAGTGTGAAGGGCCAAGGCTTTGAGCTTTCAGCTCCCATGCCGAAGACCACTCACAGCTTTGATCCCTCACAAGGGTACAACACGTCTTAGTCTTCTGCTTACGTTTCAACAGCCTTCTGTTTTGAGGAAAACACTTTACGTAAGTGTTCCAGACCCCCTAAAATACCCTGCGCACCCCTCACACAAACAAGTGCTCAAGCGTCCCGGCGATCTCTGACACGAATCCAGTAATGGGAGACACAGACCCCGAGGTCAAACACTGAAAACTGACACGGCTTCTTACAGAGCCACTGAGGCAAAGCTGTATTTAAACACCATCATTGATCTCGCAACAAAAGAAAGCACACCCAAAGCCTGATCCAATTCAGCCCCGAATCATCTCAGATCTGTGATTAGTAAAAGCAGTTATAGATTACAGGTGTTTTTCTATGCTCCCCTGTCCTCGAGAAACCCTTTGAGCCCCGGCAGCTTAGTCTAAAGGGACACGATCTGACGTGTTAATGACATAACCGTCCTGCAGGAACGGTACAGACGGACTCTCTCTCTCTCTGATGTCTAATCCTTGCTATGAATAACACCCACCTGCCATAACTCTCTGGGCTGTGTGAGCGTGGGAGACCAGCGTCCATCAAAGCATCTATGACTCGAGGGATTCCCACACCAACCTCTGGTTATCAACACGTCACCCGTGTGAGACCTTGGCACAGGGGGTGTTTTCTAAGAGCTCTGTTTGTTCACGGTTCAGCGTTGGCGCATACGAGAGATGCCTAACTTGTGCTTGGCTCCTGGGTGGAGCTGAACGATTCATTGAAATCAAACTGAAATCATGATTTGGCATATGCCGTGATTTATCGTTTGCCCACAGTATCAAATTAACATTAACACAACACATGATATTTATGTACAGAATGTACAAAGCCTAAAAGAGGTAACAGATGAATAAAAAAATAGATGTGCTGTGATTTTTTTAATTAAATATATACACACCCTGCCTCTGTATAATGTTTATTAAAGTAGTGTGTATATACCATATGTGATCCTGGAGCACAAAAGCAGTCTTGAGTCGCTGGGTATATTTGTAGCAATAGACAACAATACATGGTATGAGTCAAAATTATAGATTTGTCTTTTATGCCAAAAAACATTAGGATTTTAAATAAAGATCATGTTCCATGAAGATATTTTGTACATTTCCTACTTTTAAATATATCCAAACGTATTTCTTTTATTAGTAATATGCATTGCTAAGGCTAAAGCTCAGTTTCATTGTTTCATATGACTGGTTTTGTGGTCCAGGGTCACATATGTGTCAGAGAAACAAGTGTGCGAAAATCTTTATCATTTTGTCTTGGAACTTCATTTCTGCGGGAGCTGTTGAGGAGTAATTAGCAGCTTAAGTGGATTTACATATTTGAACAAAGTTATCATGAGCATTGTAATGTTAGAATGTCATAACAAATGTCATTAGACCGAGAAGATTTTAAAACTCAGAAATTTGTCTGACCTTACATTCACGTTGAGGAAAATGCAAACGCAAGACAACGAGCGCAGCACAAAAAGGGGCGGAGCTACATACGGCTCATAACGTGCAGGTGTTCCTGTGGCTCAGTGGTAGAGCATTGCGTTAGCAGCGCAAAGGTTGTGGGTTCGATTCCCAGGGAACACACATAATGACAATAAAGTGTATAGCCTGAATGCACCGTAAAGTCGCTTTGGATAAAAGCATCTGCTAAATGCATAAATGTAAATGCATGTCAAAGGAGTCATATGATGCCGTTTTCCTTTGTCTCTGGAGAGTAACAAGCTGTTTGTGCAGGACTCTTTAAGATCCGTAAAGTTGCAAAGACTAAAATCTCAAACCCACAGAGATATCTTTATGAAATGTATGACTCATCCATGCCCCCTAAAACACCTCATTCAAACACACCCACGTGTCTACATCACTATTTTGGGAGATTTGCATAACACCACCCAAATGTATACCATCTCGCTGTAGTATTGTTGTCGCCGCCCACACACGCTGTGTGCTTTCCAAATATGGGCGTAATATTTCTGTCACACGATTGAGGTAATCGGCCAATCACAACGCACTGGAGAGCTGGCCAATCAGAGCACACCCTGCCTTTCAGAATGATGAGCTTTGTAAAAATCGACGTGTCTCAGAAAGGCAGAGCAGAAAGGAGCTACAATAATGTGGAAAATAATGTGTTTTTTGAACCTTAAACTGCGTAAATGCATTGCATTTCAACAAATACACAAATTAATGTTCTTTTAGCAACGTCATATGACCTCTTTAAAAAACAACACACGCCAAACATCCTCCCAAACTAAATAAGAAGCATTTATAAACCTATTGTCCAACAAAAGAGAACATGATTTTACTCCACAACATCAATCAAGTGTTTGAAATAACTTCATTTTCTGATCTGATGTGGATTCTTATCACAGAATAAGCAGAAATGTTTTCTATACGGTTATAATTTAAGGCTATGTCGATTAGCATTTGATTCTAAATGTAGTTTATTATTAAAATACCCGAGACATAACACAGATAACCCCAATTATTGTTGAGTCATGTGTTTACTGTCTTAATGTCGAATCAATTCAAGTGTTTCTATCTTGTTTTTATTCAGTCACAGCCAGACACCTTTGTCCATTTAAAGGATTTCCTGGAAAGTCGTGAATTTTATTTCTTCTTTAATGCAAATGTGTAGTTTCCGCGCGAGGGCGCCCCCTGGCGTCCAGTTTTAATACATATGTTAGCACGCAGTAATTTGCTGGCTTAAATAGGAATAATAATTTAATTTTATCATAAATTTGTATTGTTAATTTGTTTTAAAAATCAGCAGACGAACCTTGGATCAGAAGGTTTTGGCCAGTAGCTCACC
>QVTF01007810.1:0-25273 GCA_003573665.1 Oxygymnocypris stewartii
AGTCAATCGATCTGCTTCAGTGCGAGACGAATCCAGTTAAATACACTTGACACAATGTGTGTCTTCAAACTGACTTCATGCTGAATAGACCATTTATAGGTGTTTTACTGATTAGTGTATCAGGCCATGAAGCTCATGTGGAGTGATGTCTGTGAGTTTGAGCTGAGCTGTTCTTCATCATCATCATCATCTTCATCATGCGGTTTCTTGCTGATCTATCAGGTGAGTCCATGCTTGATGAATAAACCGCTGTTTTGTGCCTGGAGTCAGGGATGTCATTCCCTCACAGGTCAGTCAGTGTTGCCAAAACTAAAACACACAGGGCTTTTGTTTGACTACATTAAATACATGTATAAAATAAAAGCATTCATGCATCGATAAAAGAATCTATGATAAATTAAGGAAATAAAAAATGAGTAGAAAACAATTTAAATAACAGTAAATCGAGGACAAATAAGCATATAAAAGCATATAAAATATTTGAATAATAAAAACGAAATTTTAAATGTAATTATTTATTAAAGATGGATACAGTCGTGAATGCGAGACAGCAGCAGATCTTCATGAGCTCGCGCGGCGCCAGCAGCAAGCCACGAAAACAGCAGCCCATCATCATCATCATCATCTCTGGTGCCCTGTAGTGACGCTCTTTCTCTCTCTGTGTGTCTGTCTATTATGGGATGATGTGATCGGGAAGTCTGAAGCTGTTTGTTTCATTAATTCGTTCATTCATTATTCGGAACGGTGGCGGGTTCGCGTTCCTGTCGTGACGTCATCTGGAAAGGAGGCACGCAGTTCTTGTGAGCGCGCACGCAGCCAGTCTGTCACGCAGCGTGCGCCATTGATCAGAGGTCGCGACCCCTTCATTCCCTAAAAACCCCGCGAAACGGTTCAGTGTTTGAGAGGAACAGCAGACACGCGAGAGCTGAATGTGAGTCTGGAGAGAGTGAACTGTGACTCATCTGATGCAGCAAAACCCTGCATATCCTCCGAAAAATGATTTTCATTACCGTTAATGACTCTGTCAGCCACGTGTTTCAGCGTGTGTGTGTGTGTGTGTGTGTGTGTGTGTCTCTGTGCGTGCCTCTGTGTGTGTGTGTCTGTGCGTGCGCGTGTCTCTATGTGTGTGTGTGTGTGTGTGTCTCTGTGTGCGTGCGTGTATCTGTGTGTGTGCGTGCGTGTCTCTGTGTGTGCGTGTCTCTGTGCGTGTGCGTGTCTCTGTGCGTGTGTGTGTGCGTGTCTCTGTGCGTGTGTGTGTGTGTCTCTGTGCGTGTGTGTGTGTGCGTGTCTCTGTGCGTGTGTGTGTGTCTCTGTGTGTGTGTGTGCGTGTCTCTGTGCGTGTGTGTGTTTGTGTGTCTGTGTGTGTGTCTCTCTCTCTGTGTGTGTGTGAGCGTGTGTGTGTGTGTGCGTGCGTGCGTGTCTCTGTGTGCGTGTGTCTGTGTGTGTGTCTGTCTGTGTGTGTGTGAGAGGAGTGTGTTGTGTGTGTGTGTGGTGTGTGAGCGTGTGTGTGTCTGTGCGTGTGTGTGTCTCTGCGTGTGTGTGTGTTTGTGTGTGTGCGTGTGTGTGCGTGTCTCTGTGGTGGTGTGTGTGTGTCTCTGTGTGTGTGTTGTGCGTGTCTCGTGTTCTATGTGTGTGTGTGTGTGTGTGTCTCTGTGTGTGTGTGTGTCTGTGGTGTGTGTCTCTGTGTGTGTGTGTGTGGTGTGTGCGTGTCTCTGTGCGTGTGTGTGTGTGTGCGTGTCTCTGTGCGTGTCTCTGTGTGTTTGTGTCTCTGTGTGTGTGTGTGCGTGTCTCTGTGCGTGTGTGTGTGTGCGTGTCTCTGTGCGTGTGTGTGCGTGTCTCTGTGCGTGTGTGGTGTCTCGTGTGTGGGTGTGTGTTTGTGTGTCTGTGTGTGTGCGTGCGTGCGTGTCTCTGTGTGCGTGTGTGTGTGTGCGTGTGTGTGTGTGTGTGTGTGTGCGTGTATCTGTGTGCGTGTATCTGTGTGTGTGTGAGCGTGTACTTTGCCGATGTAAATAATTTCTCACCAATAGGCGGCAGCAGTTCATGTGTTCTCATATACAGACAGGAACATGTTCACACATTTACAAACACTGCCAATATAATAATAATTATATTGTTATTAAAACAAGTAACAATTTTCAAACATCTAAATATCACATACATTCTAAACAAAATTATGTATAAAAATAATATTAATGTTAATAAAATATTTAATAAAAAAAATATTTTAATACAATTGTTATTAGAATATATAATAATAATAATTGTGATAAATGATTAATTATAATAAAATATACAGTAATAATAGTCAATAGTAATATTCACAATTTAATATTATTATTATTAACCCATTTAATCCCACCGGTCACAATAGTGACCGTAAAAAGATTTTCATTTATAAAGCTCCTAAAACCCTTACTGACTGATGTTTTAGTGCATTCCTGCAAATATGGAAAACATAAAGAGTCAGTTTCACTTGATTAGTGCAAACTGTCACATGACCAGAGCAGTTTACTTCCTGTTTGCACCTTGAGATGATGATGACTGCATCAAAGCTCCAAAACAAAAGGCTAGTAAAGTATGTCAACATAAAGATATGACAAAGATTTTTGGTCCATGTGATCTTTAAGGTGTCTAGTATTAATATATTAATTCACATATATTCAGTTTTGTTGCGTGTGGTCACAGAGTGAGTAAACATGTTGATGGTCACGTGCTGGGATAACAGTGAACAGGGATACAATATAAATCACATTTCAGTTGCTACTGAAAATTACAATAAAATGTTGCAATGACAAAATATTGCACTAAATTAAAAATTCAAAGGTTTCAACATTTTTTTCAATAATGATGTTGTAATACTCGTAGTATTAATAAAAAAAATGTGATGTTATATTTTACAAAAATTAACCATTTTGAAATGCGGTGACGTTTGAATTTTTTTGTTTTTTTATCTCAGTGTTCATATCAATGTTGCATAAGGTTTTTAATGCATAATAGTAACCCTAGAATGTGCTCAAACAAATAATGTAATAAAAGCAATTTACAAAAATAATATATTAACTAAATAATTTATTTACTATTTTGTTTCAAATATATTTCACATATATTACAAATATATGCATACGCATTCTTTTATGTTAATTCAGTATATTTGTATTCAAATTTCACAATTTACTTACAAGAAATGTTTCCGTCTAAACATGATAACATAAACATTGTGTGTGTGTGTGTGTCTGTGTGTGTGTGTGTGTGTGTGTGTGTGTGTGGTGGCGGGGGGGGATTCTTTCTTAATGTGAATTTACCTGCGCGCCTGGCGCCAGTGTGTGTGACTTCAATAGCACAACAACACAAGCAGCACAAACACACTCTGACTCCATCTGTTACACTGTAACTTTATAAACTCCGCGTCCGATGTGTCAGTCTGGTGGTACATGTTACTTTGTTTTGTGTTTGCGCAACACAATCACTTTTTCCTGCCTGTTCTTTTTTTTTAAAGCGACAGGGTGTCTAGACAATCACGTGACCCCCGACACGCCAATGAGAGACGCGGAGACAGAGAGAGAGAGAGAGAGAGACAGGCGTCTGGTCTTCATCTGGTTCTCAGTCCTTCAGTTCTTCATCGACTCGGAAACTTCCCGCGTTTGCGCTCTGGAGACGGATATTTGTGGATATTTAGAGCGGTGTAGGCTATTATCGTGAGAGGTCTTCTTCAGCGGGTTCTGATGTGGATTTAACGTCTTTTGTCCGTCTGTCCGATCCGAGCTGCAGATTTGATGTCAAACGCAGATTAATCATCCTCAACACGAGCGATCGCTGTGGATTACGAGCGGACTCGTCTCTCGCGGATCGGTTCCGATGATTGTGCTCTGACATCAGGTCCGAGATCCTGCCCAGCAAACCCACACAGTCGTTTCAGCTTTTCCCTTTTGGATTCCGTGAGGTGAAATATTAAAGTCTGGCGTATGAAACGGATCGCGTCCGCTTCTCCTGTTCGCCGTTTCTCCGCCGTCTGCTCTGCGCCTGTGGATTCGGACCTCCGGATCTTCATGACTTGCGGACAAAATGGCCGTTTTGTAGCCGGGGAACCCTCTTGTCGTCCCGCATGTTCAGGACCAAACGATCGGGGCTCGTCAGGCGACTCTGGAGGAGCCGTGCGCCCGCGGAGGGCGACGGAGACGCGGACACCAGCGGCGCCGCGGGCTGCTGCCTCGGGAAACCGGGCGCCAGTAAGCCTAACCCCGGCACCGAGGCCGAACTGAAGGCGCTGACGTACTCGGTCCTGAAGAAGATCAAGGAGAAGCAGCTGGAGGTGCTGCTGCAGGCGGTGGAGTCCCGCGGCGGAGCGCGGAGCCCCTGCCTCCTCGTGCCGGGGAAAGCGGACGCCAGGCTGGGTCATCAGTCGTTGCCGCTGCTGCTCTACAAGGTGTTCCGGTGGCCGGACCTCCGGCATTCCTCGGAATTAAAGAGACTCTCTTGCTGTGAATCTTACGGAAAAATCAACCCGGATCTCGTGTGCTGCAACCCGCATCATATGAGCAGACTGTGCGAGCTCGGTACGACCGTCTCTCCTCTCACAGATCTAGAGCTGTGTTCAGAAATAATGTGATACAACGCGTTATTGTAGTGCTGAAATACATATAGAGACTTATTCTGCTCTTCTGTACTGAAGATCAAGCATAGAGTGCTCGAATACGACTATAAAAACATGCAGCGTTTAATTACAGCTTAGAATGGAATATAATTAAATAGAACAGAATAGAGGAGAAAACAATGTAGGGGATTTTAACTAAAACTATTCTGGCTGTTGTAAATGTTTCATATAGTGCTTATGCAGGACTATAATAACACATAGCATGTTTAAATATATGTGTGTGTGTGTGTGTTTAGTAATATAATATAGAATAAAGAAAATAGAATATAAAAGATAATAATAAATAATGTATATTTAGTAACATTAAAATTGCCATCAAGAGTTTAATAATTCATATTATATTCTGTTAAGAGTTAATTTGCAAAAACAGATAGCTTGAAGTTTTTTTTTTTTTTTTCCAAAATCATGTTTTTTTTTAATGCTGCATTCCAATTAATATCAGTCAAACTGCAGTCGAGTAGTTTTATTAAATAATAATAACTTAAAAATACAGCTAAGTAACACAATAAAAACATGATAATACAACAAAAACATGATTTATGAAAATTAATAAAAACAGAGTTATCTGTTTTTGCAAATAATCTCTTCAAATATAACCTCTATATTATATAAAGATAAACACAAGAAATCTTTTTGACAAATAATGCACACTCTCACATTCATCGTATGTGGTCTGTTTGGTAGTTAGCTGCGTGTCTTGGTATGAGCTACTGATTATTATAATTATTATTCTTATCGAGTGATGAATGTTGTTCCGTGTGGATAAATGCGAGCGAGTTTTCAGCTGGACTGGACCTCCAGTCTGTGGTTGTTCATGTGAAACCCGCCGGAGGCCCCAGTGTTCAGTGTGTGTGTGTGTGTGTGTGTGTGTGTGTGTGTGTGTGTGTGTGTGTGTGTGTGCGCGCGCGCGCGGAGTCTGGCGCCAGGCGGCCGTGTGTTTATCAGAGCTGTCCTGCCTGTAACCCTCAGCACTACACAAACACTTTTCCCAGAGAATGCCAGGCCTTATCATCAGCCCACATCTCCACTCACGGCCTCTCTCTCCCTCTCTTTCTTCTCCTCCAGAATCCCCCCCACCCCCGTACTCAAGATATCCCACCGATTTTCTTAAACCACCTGGTAAGTTGAACTTTCTTCTTGAATTTAAGCAGATGTGGAGTCTTTCAAAAGTCTTAAGTTGTTTGCAATGATTTATCTTAAATTTAAGCTAATGTGCAATCTTTAAAATCCTTATTTTGAGTAAGAAAAAGGCTTCTAATTAAAGTTTTTGGACATTTACTATAGTAATACCATGCAATTCTGACCATTTAAATACCATCCCACCAATTTTCGTAAACCACCAGGCGTGTTTAAGTTTCATCTTAAATTTAGGCAGATGTGGATACTTTAAAAAGTGTTGTTTGAGTTAAAAATTGCATGCAATGAAGGTTTTGGACATGTACAATGGTAATACCGTGGTGTTTTTACCACATAAATACCATGGTGCATGAATATGGTAATCATTTAGTACCCTGCTATATGTAATGATACTGTTTCGTAAATCTTAGTAAGTTTGCTATGTTGTACCATGGTAATAATGTGGTATATGAAGATAGTTGTCATGTTGTGGCATGATTTCATTCATACTTTAGTGTTTTCATCATAGTACTGAATGATTACCGTACTTAAGGATCACGTCTCTAAGATGCAAGTGCTAGTAATTGGAGTAAATGCATGAAGAGCACAGTATATGAATATGGTAATAGACGTTATGATGTTGTTTGGTCCGAATGATGTAAGTGGATTGAATGTTTGCGAGGGGAGAGGACTTCGGAAACGTGGATCACATAAAGGAAAAGCTGAGAGAGCTGATTTATCTGCCGAATTAATCTGAGGTTTTGGGAGTGTCGCTTTGCGTCTTTCCTCTGAGCGTTTGCGTTCTCTCTACCCATAATGCCGTATGGCTCTTGAGCATGTCCTGTATATTGGCTTCAGATAAGCGTGTTGTGTTTGGCAGCGCCGTGGATGAGGTTTCCTGTCGATCGCCCCGTAGAGATCCGTCTCAATCCCGGCCAAAACTGCTCAGTTAAACAGTATCACTTACGTGTTGAGAAATCCAGCCCAGCTTCGACGAGCGCCTGTTCCCAAATCCTTTCTTTGAGCCCAAATTTGTGCGTCTCGAGAATGTTTATAATTACGTGTGTGTGTGTGTGGGAACGACTCTACACTGACTGACATTGGCTCTCGATCTTTGAGTCATTCTTCTTTTATGAATCAGTTTGGGGTTTCGGAGTGACTGAGAGAGAAAGCAAGAATGTGAACGAGAAAAGGCGCCGCGGTGGAGGACAGGAAAGCCAGTTTGGGGAGGACATTTCCTGTGAGGACACACACACACACACACACACACACACACACACACACACTTCCATTAGCTGCGTTCGGCTCTTGGACGCGAGACAGAGAACAATAGAAGACGGGCAAATTTCTCAGACTGAAAGAGAGAGTGACGCTGAACGCTAGGAGGAAGTTATTCGTTGCTTGTATGAGTGTGTGTGTGTGTGTGTGTGTGTGTGTCATGGATAACGTCAGGGCGAGGGAGACTGTTTGACAGTGCTTCAGGGCGACTGGCACATTCACACGTTGTTGATGTCTAGGTGAGATGAAACGGCCGTTGATCCAAGCTTGTTTGCATATCAATCACTGTAAGCTCTCAGACGCAAACATTCACACTTATAATGACAAAGAAAGAAAAGTTTGCCAAGAACTAGTGAAATGTCGTTAGCTCTGCTGCGTTCTAGAAGGGTTTGGTTGACTTGCAAATGCTTTTGTGGGCTGCAGAGATTGTGTTTGTCATTGTAGCCACGTTTGAAGGTTTGTCTAGTTATTGAGTGAAGCTTGTGCTTGTGATGGATTGAATGGTCCAAGACGGACCGTTTCAAAGCTGTTTTTGATCCCTGGAAAATGAATCATAACTTGTTTGAAGCCGCTGCTTGATCCCACATCTTTTCCTCGCTCACTTTCTCTCTCGTTGTGGTCGGGTTCAGGTTTGACCGTGTGTCTCATTGGACTGACCACAGCTCAGGGAATGTGTCCAACTCCCAAGGTTGCTTCCGAAAGTGACACCATTTCATAATTTATGCTCACAAATAGGCTAATTTTCGGAAATACCCTCTAATGCTAAACTTAAAAACTCATCATCCTCACACGTGGTAGGATGTCACTATGGTACATGTCCAAAAACTCATGGTAAATCATTGATATGTCTTCGATACGGATGTTAGATCCGAACATATGGAGACGATATCCGTTTATTAAAGGGTTAACTTTAAAGGGTGTTTTCCTGTCTACTCGCACGCCAATTAGGAACTTGACTGTACACAGTTTTCAAGGCTGCTGCTATTTCCTGACTAGCTCGTTGTTTTGGACTGGATGGAGTGTATCCTGCTAAACAGTGTATTGCTATTAGAACACAGCCGCTCTCGTTCGCTAACCACCGCTAGCTTTCAACCTCACAAACACTTTATTTATACTGCATGACAGAAAAGTGGAAGGAGCAGGAAAATGAACGTCCGCTGGATTCAAACGATTCGACGCATGTGTATTTTTGTGGGCGGGTCTTTTAACCCTGTGATTGACAGCTGTCACTCTGTTTCTCCGCAGATTCTCCAGGTTCTGTACCTGCTTCCACTGAAACTGGAGGAACGGCGTATTCGGCCCCTATGGGGTTCTCAGGTAAGAGCTCAAGACCGTCTCTGAACCCGTCTGTGCTGATTTGTTGAATCCTAAACAGAGCTGAGGAGCTGGAAGAGAGAGAGTTGAATGAGTTTCTTATATCGTCTTCTGAAACTAGCAAACACCATAAAAACGAGTGCTAAAGTCAACATGAAATCAAACGGACCATATTTACTTCCATAATGCACATTCCTGATCTTATCATGCACATTATTCCAAAGAACGTAATCTTTCATCACAATGTTGTAAGTCCCCGTGCATCTAAAAATACTTCCCTGATCCACTGATGTCTGCAAGGATGATGTTAACTAATAGACAGCTAGCTATGTAGGCATCGTTTGACCAATTAAATCATAATCTGTTTGATACAGAATAGTATTATTTATATTCTATTATAAATGAATACGTGTGCTCTATTTAATATTAGCATTAGCATTTATTTTATATATTTTTTTAGTTTAAGATTTAGTTATGTGCTTTATTTTTATTTTTTTTATAAATATTTGTAATATTATATTTCATTTATTTCAGTTAATTGCAAAGGCAACACTTCACATTGTAATTTCGTTATTTTTATTAATGTTTTTTTTAATATTTAGCTTTTGTAATTTTAATTTTTTGTATATTTATATTTAATAAAAAATAAATAATAATATTCAACTTATTTTTATTTCAATCAAACATTTCTAATGTAATTTTTTTATCAATGCATGTTTTTTTTATATTTTGCATTATTTGTAGTATATATATATATATATATATATTATATATATATAGTATGTATATTAGTTTTAGTCATTTTAGTACTTAACTTATTGTATCTCAGTAAATAGCCAAAACAACATTTATAATATTCTTCATATAATATTTCTATTTTATTTTGACTTGATTTCAATAACTAAAACCATTTTTAATTCTTAAGTTAACAAAAACATCACTAATTCATGTTCACTTATTTCAGTTAATGAAAAAAAGATGTAATCGTTTAATTTTCATTGACAATACATCACTGGTTTGATGTTGACTTTGCATCGTATGTGTTTGTGAATGTCCTTTAGTAACCGGACCTGGTCGCTCGTCCCGTCCTGAGAGAGCGAGAGAGAGATTCGTTTGGTCTAGGCCGGGTTCCTGCGTACAGATGGTTCTCATTACAGCGACTTTAGAGTTTTTATGATGGTTTTTAATTCAGCGCTGGGCGGCGTGAGTGAGTGAGTGTGTGTGTGTGTGTGTGTGTGTGTGTGTGTGTGAGTGTGTGTGTGTGAAGGGTCTTTAGATGGGTTTTCAGATAAGAGCGGCTAAATAATGGAAGCTTTACATAAACACATGTTAAAGTAGTGCATTCAGTGTGTGTGTGTGTGTGTGTGTGTGTGTGTGTGTGTGTGTGTGCTCCCTTTCCCTGGCCTCCACCGGCATTTGTTTAATGTTTCTTGTTTGTGTGTGTGTGCGTGTGTTTGTGTGGGATGAAAGATGGAGCGCTTCAGTCCCGGACAAACGCCTCCTCCCGACTCCATTTACATTTCTGACTGCGTTTGCGTCCCGCTTTCGTTCAGAGGTGTGTTTTTCCTGCTGAAACGAGTGAATGGAGCTCATAGAGATGGGGGAGTCGGGCACACAGGAAACACTCCCAATGAAAGCGTCTCTCTGACCTCTTAATTCACTCGCTGCCATGAGACGGCAGAGAGACGCTACGTAACATGCTTGAATTAAATGATGTGTGAGAGTGTGTGTGTGTGTGTGTGTGTGTGTGTGTGTGTCTATCTGTCTGTGTGTGTGTGTGTGTGTGTGTGTGTGTGTGTGTGTGTGTGTTTGGGATTACTGGATGCCAGTCTGAGCACTGTTTGTCCTGGTTAGTCTGAATTAAGAGTTAACCTTAATATGACAGACAGACTTCCTGTGCTGACAGACAGATAAAGGCTTTCTTCACTTATAAGATCTCGTTTAGGTAATGCATTATTTAACAGTGAGCAATAAATGCTAGACCTGGTCTATATATATATATATATATATATATATAGCATTTATTCATCTTTGAATGAATATTTGAAATTACAGTTGTTCATGGTAACAATGAAGGTAACTAATAAGACATTATTGCAAAGTTGGCTTACATTGTTGTGTTTTCTTTGCTTGTTTTAATTTTCTTTTTAAACATTTGTTTATATTTTATTTTAATAAAATGACACATATATATATATATATTGGCCAAGGCGTTTTTTTAAAGTAATTATTTTATATTTAATCAATTGTAAATTATTATGATCTTTTTATGTTTTTAATTTTAGTTTCAGTAATCTTTTGGTTTTGTAATTTTTTTTTCTTTAGTTTTTTGACATTTTTATATTTTTTGAATTTATTTGTAATACTTGAACAAACCTATTTAAGTTCTAATTTATGTTTACATTATTAGTAATTTTAGTATGTGCTTTAGACATTGTTTTATTTAGTTTTAGTTTTGCAATATTTTTTTTTGGTAATTTTAGTACTTCAATTTAAACCTATTTTATGTCAGATAGTTGCCACGGCAACATTTTTAATTTTAGTTTAAAACTAAAACACTTCATATTTTCACATGCTGCTATTTTATGCTTGTTTTTCAAACAGATAAAGTTGAGTGCAAACTGTTTTGCATCAGATCAATTGAACCTCGTGTTAACTTGTATGTTAAACCTCTTTGCGTTCGATGTGGAGGAATGACTTGGTTTTGGAAGAATCTCACCCAGTTAAGCTGTTTCCGCTGATCTACAATCACGTCTTTCTAAACATCCCATAAATATAGGGCCCTCGGCGGCCATAATCCCCCCCCCCCCTTAAGGGGCCTAAACGTTGTTTCCGTGACAACCTCGTGCCTCATTCCAGGGTTGTTTGGGTTAGCCAAGGAGGAAAGGGCAGCACAGGAAATGACATCATGCCTCGGAGGAAAAAGCCTTGAGTCTTGGGAAGGGCCTCCGCCGAGCGGAAAGAAAACATTACGAGAAAATGACACAAAGCGGCTAGTTGGACGTCCAGAACGACATGTTTTGAACTGTGAACACTTTGTTGTGCTTTTCGCTCGTTACCGGCCACTTCCTCCGCCATCAAGCTTGGCATTTGACTCTTCATCCATTTCAAAACAAGGCTAGAAGAGGAACATAGCAGAAGAAAGTCAATACAGACGCCCTCAGGATCCAGACACCTCAGACACAAACATTTTCTTAAACCGCAATCTAATCGCTTAACTAAACACACAGACAGACGGCATGTTTTCTCACGCACACACGTGATCCGTTCATTCAAGTCTTTCGCTGTCTCCGGTCCGACTCACTGCTTGATCACAATGAACAATTGAACATCACACTTTTATTATTTACCGTCTAAATGAGAATAAAACTACAACTCGGGCGTCTCCGCTCAACCGGCTCGACTGGCTGTCGAAGCTGGAGTCTGGAAGGACGGGGAACGTTTGAGGAAAAATGTACTAAATAAATAAATAAAAATAGAAGAAAAAAAATATGATTAAAATAAATACAAATAGATAAAGATAAATGAAACTTAGGCTAAAATAAGACATTAATGAAAAAAAATAGAATAAGGTAAATAAATATACATTTTATTTAAAAATGTATGGAATAAATTTGTCATTTCTGACCAAAAATAAATAATTTGAGAAAAAAACAAGCAAATAAAAAGTGTATTTAAAATAAAGAAATAAAATAAATAAAGTCGAATTAAGATGAATACATAACAGTTTGATTTAAAATAAATAAACATTAGAATAAAACTAATACAAATTTATTCAAATAAATAAACAAAATAGAATACATTAAATAAAATTTGGTTAAAATAACGATTATAATAAAATATATATTATTAAAATAAATACAAATAGATAAAGATAAATGAAAATTAGGCTAAAATAAGACATTAATAAAAAAATTGAATAAGATAAATAAATATACATTTAAAAATGTATGGAATAAATTCGTAATTTATGACCAAAAATAAATAATTTGAGAAAATAACAAGCAAATAAAAAGTTGATTTTAAAATAAATAAATAAAATTGAATACAATAAATAGTTGAATTAAGATAAATACATAATAGTTTGATTAAAATAAATAAACATTAGAATAAAATTAATAAAAATTGATTAAAATAAATAAACAAAATAGAATACATTAAATACAATTTGGTTAAAATAAGATAAATAATATAAAAATGTTGTTTAAATAAATATGAGGGAAATTCTTTTGATTATAATAACTCAAACTTAGGTTAAAATAATAAATATAAGTGAGACTAAATTAAATAGCGATTTGATTGTAATAAAATTAGAATAAGTATAAAGAACAAACTTTAAAATATTTAAATAAATAATAAACTGATTAAAATAAGTAAAACAATTTTTTTCTCAGTGGTTAGAGCATTGCGTCAGCTGCGCAAAAGGTTGTGGGTTCGATTCCCAGGGAACACACATACTAATGAAAATGTATAACCTGAATGCACTGTAAGTCGCTTTGGATAAAAGCGTCTGCTAAATGCATAAATGTAAATGTATACCGAGTATAAAAACAACACAATAATGTCGTTCAATAGAAACTAAATATTTTCCAAATAATACTTGATCATATTAGGGGTCTGTGGAATCTAAAAGACTGAAAACTCCTGGTGAAAAGTTTTGCACGTACACACACACACACACACACACACACACACGCAATCACAAAGATTTGGTTCCCACAGCGATTGTTAACATTCTGAACAATGGCGATAGTTATTCTGATGATCACCACATCGACACTCATAAATTCAGTTGTGACACCAGATTTAGGCGTTTCATTGGTGGAGAGAGTTAAACTGCTGACCTTTGACCTCATAATCAACATGATGTCATAAACTGTTTCCTTTGGCCCGATACTTCCACAGCAAGCGTACAGTATACAACCTGAGCGTCGTAAAATCCCAGCCGTCTGATCCACGTATTAGAGCACAATGGAGGACCACGTGAAGTATTTCCTGACTGTGTGTGTGTGTGTGTGTGTGTGTGTTATGTAATGGCTCTCTGTCTAATTGCCAGTTTCCTTTATTGACCTCCAAACAAAGAAGCTGTCAAACATTTCTGTCCGTCCATCGGTCCGTCTCTCGGTGGAGTGCGTGTGAGATTGTTGTTATGATAGCGACGCCTGAGGAAAAAGATAATATTGATCGAGCCGTAACTGACACACACACACATCAGAGAAGTTGCCTCGGGTTTGTTTGTTTAGTTGGTATTTTGCATGACGAATCCCAAACGTCTGCCAGTTGTGTGCAATCATTTCGTCTGCACACGAACGCTAGCACTAGCGCTTCTAGCTACGCAAACCCTCGCGTGTAGTTCAGATGATTACCAGGAGAGGCGCTGTGGTGTGGACGCTTTTCTTCTATAGCTAGCTGTAAAGCTGCAAGATTAAATCTTAGGAAATACATGTTAAATATTAGTATTGTACTTTTGCAGTTGTTTTGTAAAATAAAATAATTATTGTTATTCGTAAAATACAACATTTTTATATTTTACAGTGAAATGTTATAATAGTAATGTTTCTTATTTTTATAATTTTGTGTAAAAATAATCAATAATTTTCAATAACAAAAATTATTTTCTTAAAATAGGATTAATGTTGTTATTCTTAAATACTATTTATTTATTTTACAGTGAAATGTTACAATAGTAATGTTTTTTTATTTTGTTAAATTTATGTAGTAGTAGTAATAATCATAATACATATTTTTTGTATTAAATACTAAATTTTGAAATATTACAATTGTGATACTTATTTCAATATTTGTATTCAGTAATACTAATAATCATAGTAACAATATTTTTTAGTTTTACAGTGAAATTTTACAATCGTAACGTTTCCTATTTTGTTTAACATTTTTATTTAGTAATAAGAATCATGAAAATAACAATAAAGATTATTATTCTTATTTAAATACTTGTTTATTTTATTGTGAAATATTACAATCGCAATGTTTCCTATTTTGTTTAATATTAAAATAATAATAATAAAAAAATGATATATATACAGCCATACAGAGAAACACAACAAACCTTTTTTTTGCTTCTCTGTTTTTGCATACTTGTGTTTCTGCCATCTGAAGACTTCACATCGCCCATGTTGAATGTCATTGTGTCCTGCCGTCATCATTGGTTTAGGTTTAGGCCCCTGACCTCTGACCCCTGACCTCACGGCACCTCGCTGGATTCACGTCCGCACCCTGTCAGGGGATAAGAGCTGGTCGTAAAAGAGGCCGTCGCCTCCTGTGAACCTCAGCCAGACGAGAGACGATCAATAAAAACACCGACTTCCCTCCAGTGTGTGTGTGTGTGTGGAGACAGACAGAAATAATCATTAACTTCTCCAGACTGCTGAGTGACTCGTGTGTGTGTGTGTGTGTGTGTGTGTGTGTGTGATTCCATTAGATGTCCAGACACTTTCTGCTGTTGTTATGGTCGTTTGATGTACAAAGTCACTGTTTAAAAAGCTGAGTCTCCTTAAATGGAAAAACTTTGCCTGACATACACCAAAAACACCACTGTGTGTGTGTGGGAGGGGGGGGGGGGGGGGGGTATTCGAGCGCTCAGACCAAAGGGAGCCAGTGTGGACAGAGGAAGGATGGTTTGTTACCTGAGGCAGTAAAGCTCTAAATGGAGATTTGACTTCAGCTCAACCACAAACAAAGACCCTGAGAGAGAGCGAGAGAGAGAGTGTGTGTGTGTGTGTGTGTGTGTGTGTGTGTGAGGGTGTATAGAGTCGTTTTGTCCCCTTCTACAAGAGAAAGAATGAAACTGCTTGGGGGGGGAGCGATTTAAAAGGACCCTATGAAATCAGTTGTATTTGTTCACAAATTCTGTGTTTTCTGTTGTAGTTTTTCTGGATTCCATTAAAAAAAAAATCTCATTCTGTTTTGTTTGTTTGTTTATAAATTTCATGCTTTAAATTTTTCTTGATTTTGTTTTAAGTAATTCATTTTATATTATTTCATTTTAATCATAATTTTTTTGTTGTTTTCCCAATTATGTGTTTTCAATTGTAACTTTTCTGGATTCTGTTTTAGTTGTTTAATTGAATTTTTAATCATTGAACAGCCTCTATTCAATTTAATTTATAAAATGTAATATAATACATTATAAAAAACATAATTTACAGTAAAACTGCTTTTTTCCCAAATAGAGTGCTGTACAATAGATCTTTATTGTATAGATTAAAACTTTAATTTAAAAATCTCTGTTTATTCTTTAATATATTAATGTTAATGGCGAAAATCAATATTATTATTTAGTCTGCGTTATTTTGGCAGTTTGTCATGAAGACCCTCGAGTTTCTGTCTCTGTGCAATAACGAGCTCATTTAACTCTAGTTCAGAGCGTTTGGACGAATAGAGTTCAGGATGTCAACTGAAGGCTTGAGGCTGTAGAAGAAAGTGTGTGTGCGTGTGTGTGTGTCATGTTGCACGCTCTATTTCAGGACACTCTCTGCGTCTGGCTGTCACCATGTCATTCGGGCACTGTGACACTGTGGTCATCCAACCGACCGACACCGAGACGCCACACACACACACACACACAGCAGTAAATCCATAACCTATACGCTCGTATCCGTTCACACGCACACTCACGTACCTGTGCAGTTGTGGCTCTAGTTGAATAAACACATTGTGTCATTTGAACACACACACACAAAGTCAGAGGTCTGTTTGATGTATGATTTGTGTGGTTGTGTTGTGTGTGTGTGTGTGTGTTACTCAGGTTTGCTTGCTGTTCACGATGTCGTCAGAGAGACTAGTCAACTATTAAGACTGAAATAGCATCAGTCTGGCACATAGCAACCGCACACACACTAAACATTAAACAGCTAGTTGTGTGTCAGTATAAAGACGACTCTAGCCGTCTCCACATAATAGCAAACAGGAAGTAGATGCTGTTCTGTACTATGCTTTAGTGATGCTAATACCGTGAAATATTGATATATATAGACCATGGTATTTCTGTAGTTTTTACATGGTGTAATTAGATGCTCATCTGAATAACAATTTGTCATTCACAAAGACTTTTATGCTTAAAATTAAAATACAGTAAAATGTAATTTATTCTTGTGATGAAAGCTGAATTTTCATCATTCATCATCGTCACGTGATCCTTCAGAAATCATTCTGACACCATCACTGTACCATGGTACTTCCACAGTATATTTAAAGTATTTACTTGGTGTTATTTTTCATGAATCAGTAATACTGTGTTATTTTAATATATACCTTGATACAGTTTGATTACTGTATTCACATACAATGCTACTTAAATGGCACTGTAAGCTCTTATAATGGTATTACTATGGAAACACATCCAAACAAGCATGTTTGTAAGGGTTGTAATGATGGCTCTACCTACTCCAGTCATCAACTTAGTCTGGGCTGGTGCGTAATTAACAATACTGCTAAATTACCGCCTACACACCCGATCTGAGATTAAAGAGAGACTGTGGACATACAAAGAGTCCAGATGACTAAAGAACTGCTTAACTTTAACTTTGTATACTAACCGGACGTCAGATCAATCTTTGTTTTCACTGAAAGCAAAAACATTGCACAAAGCATAGTGTTTAATATACATAGCAAGATGTGGACCAATGAGATTTCCTGTAGGCGGAGCTAAGTTGCATAAAGTTCATTGCATTATTATTATTCTGTTTGGTGTGTCTTCTATATTGTTACATTACAAAGCTCAGAATGGGCGTTGACAGCGGATTTCTCTCCTATCGCTGTCAAAACTGCCGTTATTTGGCGGAGGCGACCACAATTGCAGATTTATTGTAGTGCTGACGTCAGAACATTGTTCGGGTTGGCGTACGGTACAGAGGCGGTCCAGACGAATGATAAGCAGTACTGCTAATGTAAACAAGCACTGGAGGCCAGTGGCGCTGCTCTGTGCGGGGCGGCAGATTCCTCACATTCCGTCGCTGCCTCTCGTGAATGCTGAAATTAAGGATGCAAGATATGTTTGGCATAGCTCAGGACGGTTTTCCTGGACCGAAGGCATGTGCTGGTGTGGAAGTGTGTGTGTTTACTTATTTGGGCTAGTGTTCCCATCTAATCTAGTCAGTTTATCTCCTCAGCTCTCTCTCCTTCCTTCCTCGACAACACTGTTCACTTTTGGAAGCTCTAGTAAAGCCAGTTTCTGATGGGTTTCCAAGTGGGTCACATACTGTTGGTGGTTTTGGTTTTAGCCCAATAGACCATCTTGGTCAGGCTGGAAGAGCTTGTAGACCACCTTGATCTATTATCTTCTGGTTTTTCCAGCAGGGATATAGTGATGTTCACTTGATAAAGACACATTGGCATAAATATTATTAGTTTTTTGTATGGAAGTCTAGTGAAGCCAATATCTGGTGGTTCTTACTGGTTCAAGTTGGTCATAATCTATTCTAGATGGTTAATCAGTTGGCCTACCCATTGGTGGTCTTTGTTTCGGCCTTCTAGACCATCGTTTTCAGGCTGGAAGAGCTTGAAGACCTCCTTGGACCAGCAAGTACTATTTTGATCACCTTGATCTGGCATCTTCTAGATTTTACAGTAGCGATTAAGTGAAGTTCACGTAATGACGTTAAATTGTAATAATTAAGAATTTTGTATTCATTTTTTTCCTTCCTCAATCAACACTTCACTCACTTTTACTTTGCTGGAAACTCTAGTAAAGCTCATTTTTGATGGTTCTTACTGGTCCAAATTGGTTATAATCTAGTCTAGATGGCCCTCCTAATTGATGGTCTTGGTTTCAGCCTGGTAGACCATCTTGGTCAGGCTGGAAGTGCTTTTAGACCACCTTGGACCAGCAAGTACTAATTTGACCACTTTGATCTCAAGCAGGGATTCAGTGAAGTTCACTTGATGACGTTAAATTGGCATAAATATTAAATGGTTCTTGTTGAAAAGTGTAGTGAAGCCAATATCTGGTGGTTCTTACTGGTCCAAGTTGGTCATAATCTATTCTAGATGGTTAATCACTTGACCTACTCATTGGTGGTCTTTGTTTCGGCCTCCTAGACCATCGTGGTCAGGCTGGAAGAGCTTGTAAAGCCATCTTGGATCAGCAAGTACCAGTTTAACCACCTTTATCTGGGATCTTCTAGTTTTTCCAGCATGATTCATTGACGTTCACTTGATGATATAATTAATAACTGTCTCTCTCTTTCCTTCCTCAATCAACTCTTTGTCCACTTTTACACTGTTGGAAACTCTACCAAAGCCAATTTCTGGTGGTTCTTACTGGTCCAAGTTGGTCATAATCTAGGTTAGATGGTTAATCAGTTTGCCTACCCACTGGTACCTTGGTAGACCAGCGAGTACCAGTTTGACCATGTTAATCTGTGATTTCCTTGCTTTTCCAGCAGGGATTTACTTGAAGTTAAACTGGCATAATGAATAACCTCATCTTTCTTGTCTCTCTGTAGATTCCTTGGCTCTTCAGGAGCGTGGAGAACAGCCTCACTGGTGTGTGGTGGCGTACTGGGAGGAAAAGACCCGTGTTGGGCGCCTCTACTCCGTCCAGGAGCAATCTCTGGACATCTTTTATGACCTACCTCAGGGCACAGGCTTTTGCTTGGGCCAGCTCGCCTCCGACAACAAGAGTCAACTGGTGCAAATGGTTCGGGCCAAGATCGGCTACGGCATCCAGCTGAGCCGTGAACCCGACGGCGTGTGGGTGTATAACCGGAGTTGCTACCCCATATTCATCAAGTCAGCCACACTGGACAACCCCGACTCGCGTACGCTGCTGGTGCATAAAGTATTCCCCGGCTTTTCCATCAAGGCCTTCGACTTCGAGAAGGCGGGAAGCCTACAGCGACCCAACGACCACGAGTTCAGCCAGCAGCCGCGGACAGGCTTTACCGTGCAGATCAGTTTCGTGAAGGGCTGGGGGCAGTGCTATACCAGGCAGTTCATCAGCAGCTGCCCCTGCTGGCTGGAGGTCATATTCAATAACCGATAACAGCGAGCTCCGCCCTCTCACCACGCCCCCATTCCTTCATGGAGACGGACTAGCCCTTACCTTTTATGGACCCTTGTTTTTTGCGAGAAGTTCTCAGAAGGATGTTTTACGAGAGAAATGGAAAACGGAAGTTCACGTGGACTTGTTTAATAAATGACTAAGATTTAATTGTGAAATAAAAGCTAAAATGTATTTTATGTTAAATATAAATATATTATTACCTGTAAATACGAAGTTTTATATGCATTGTTATTTATGTATTGTGCAATGTGTTGATGAGAAAAAGAGATGCACTTTGCTTAATATAAATGCAAACAAAGAAATGCCAAAATAAAAAAAATACAGAATACATCTCTGAATTTGTGTTTTTGCTAATCTACTGGTTATTGGAAGTCTAACTGTTCAGCAGTTTTTTATATTAGTGTCATTTTTTCACCCACAAATTAAAGTTTTAGCAGAGATAGAAATTTCTATATATATATATAACACCGTAAACAGAATAGTTTAGTTCGTAATGAACCATTTTTTTATGCTCACCATTACTTTTAAAATATTAATATTTAGTATTTCTTTTTTTATTATTTAAAAATAAACCTACTTTGTGTATAGTGTATGTATTTTTTCTTATTCTAAATAGTGAAAAAAAAAAATTAATATATGCAAGCAAGCATATATATAATTTATTACATAATACATCAAATATAAACTCAGTCGAGTAATCATGATCAACTGTAAGAGTCATGGAAATTCATTGTCCAAAATTGGTTCATGCGGATAGAAAATCTCACAACTAATGACCCACATTGCTTTTTATTTTCAGAATCACATTTTATTTCCATCTGTGTCATGTTTTAATATTTAATGAGGATTCATAGACAATGTGAATGCGCTTCTGTGAGAGAAAATTCCCTCAGTCTAACTCGAACGCCCCGTGGGCCGTTGTGTGCCAGGAACAGAAGGTCTCTGGGGGAGGGGAAGTGTCTGCGGGCCGTCTAGACGAGTGCCACACCTCCTCCTGCCGCTCCTGATATGGACGTCTGCTGGGGGGGGGGGGGGATTACAGCCGTAAGCCTGCTCTGACCTGAGAGACCTACATTCACCAGACCCACACAGACCCGAGAGACAAACAGCCATTATTTCATGATGAAAACATAACAGTAAAAATGTAGTGTTGGTTCTCAGTCTGCGTGCCTCTCTCGGGTCAGTTCGGAGCGTGTTGGTGACTAAAGGGTATTCCGGGGTATTAGTGTCATGGTGGTGCCCTGGTCTCTGTAATCCAAACTCTCCTAATGCATCTAAAGCTTGTGCTGGCCAGAAACCGACAGATGCTTCGACCCGACACCAAGAGCGTATTTATTCCCCTTCTGATCAACAACTAACTCCACAAAGATCCTGAACACCGAATCGAATTACACCATGAACGAAGACAAAATTATGAAGAACTAATACAATTAATGCATTAAAACACTAAATATTTTTTCTTATGCTCAGCTCTAAAATATATGTATACACATATTTTGTGTAAAGTGTCTATTTGTTGTATATGTAAGGATCCATATTAAACATTTATATATAATACAGTATTATATATAAAATATGATACATATCAAATTTCTACTAATTTTGAGCGCACGTTTTATGAAATATTTTAAACTTGTCCAATAGTCCAACAGAGCGACAGATTATTTTTATTCACCTACAATCTAAAAAAAGTTATATTTCTGGTAAATAATTTTATTAAAATATCTAAGTACTAAATTATAATCGAAGTACAATATAAGTATTTCAGACCTGGCCATTCATATGCAAACTCAGACTTTGACTTTAAAATATGCATTTTTTTCTTTCACTCAGCTCTAAAATATAGAAATTATTTTTTCTAATATAATATTAACACACACACACATATATATATATATATTTTTTTTTTTGTATTATTAGAAATATTTATACAGACTTTACATGTACATCATCAAATGTTTCTCCTGTGATATCAGAATGGAAAATATGTTTAGTTCTATTTGGAATCTTTATATTTTAGAGTCAGTTTTGTTTATTTAAAGTTATCGAGCAATTAACTAACATCACATCAATGTGCACATATATTTATACTGAATTTAATAAACTTTTTATCAAAACAATTAGGGAAGGGTGGGAAAATTTATTTTTGAATTTAAAATAGGAATCATAAACCTTTTGCAAAATGTACTTTTTGCTAAATATTTTCTATTTATATTTTCAGAATAAAACAATATACAAGATAAACAGGCTAAAAGACCAAATGTGTATTATGACTAATAAAAACTTTTACACAGTATGGATATCATCATCATATTAATTTATGTAATATATATGTTTACAGACATTTTGAGTGAAGTTTATGAAAATATAAAATGTTCAGATCATATTTGACCCCAAAATAAAATAACTAATAATTGCAAAATACAGGTAAAACACCGGTGTAAAAAAAATACTGAAATTCCTTCAAATTAATTCCATAAAAAAATCCTTCAATCAACCATGTTAAATAAGCACACTCTCACTCATTTAACTATTATTAAACAATGAATAATATATTATTTGAAATGTTTTAGCAGAACATTTAAAAGTACAGGTGTCCTGAGTTTAATGTAAAATGTACTTTAGTTCTTTATTACAAACAAAAGGGTTCTTAAAATAGGAATCATTGTTGTCTTTAAGCAAAATATATTTTATATAATATTCTGAACATAGCTGAACGTGTGTGTGGGGGGGGGGGGGGTCACGTTACGCTCACCGCACAAGCCAAAACCTGCTTCACTTTATCTGATTTCATTTTCTTTCTCATCAATCAGATACCGCCGCTGCCCTCATACGCCGAGTGTTTTCAGTTTGCTCTTCACACGCTACGAGCGGAGAACGTTCCTGACTCTGACATGAAGCCGAAGCGTCTGATCCTCCTCCTCCGAGGTCAACAAACATGAAAATATGCCATTATTTACCTGCCAAAGACACTCTCATGGTCCAAAACAGACAAAAGCATCTGTATGACTCAAGTGCTGTTTAGACTTCAGTACTCTGTATGAGGAACAGACTGACATTTAACTCATATTTTTGTGCATTGAAGCTTAGAAATCATACACATGTCGTAATAATAATAATGACGACGATATGCCCTTTTCACTAAATGAAACGCATGCAATCTGTTGGAATAGGGCAAATGCAGAGTGATCTTTGAGCCAGTGATATTTTAGTATCACGGAGATACTAATATAGTTGAACAATATATTGGATTAATTTAATTTTTTAATTGTAGTGATGTTTTTATTTATGTCATTTTTATAACTATTTTTTATATGTAAATATATTTATATTTTTTTTCATCAATTTGGTACAAGCCAAACTAAATATATATATATGAAGAGATGCAAAAGCCTCTAAGTACGTCTGTCGTTTTTCTTTAAAACGAGTATTTCTTCCTGGCTACTATCATGTGTAGGTTTCTATGTAAGGACTGGTTCTTCTGAACTGGTTCTTCTGAACTGGTTCTTCTGAACGGGTCGAGGCTGGGATTTAACGCATTTGAAGTGAAAGTACTTGATGAACACACACTACGTGTGGAGAGCATTCACTCAGCATCATTATCTCATTTTGACCAGAATTGCTTTTAGATTAAAAAAATATATATATAAATATTAGTGCTGTCAAACGATTAATCATGACCAAAATAAACGTTTTTGTTTATGTAATAAATGTGTGTTTTATGTGTATTTTTATTATATATGCATGTATACACACACACCGAATATATTTGGAAAACATTTACATGTATATTTTTATATATAAATATATTTAATTATACAAATGCAACATTTTCCTAAATGTATACATCCATGTGTTTGTATTAATATACACATAATAAATATACAGTGCACACACATTATATAAACAAAAACTTTTATTTTGGATGCGATTAATCGTTTGACAGCTCTAATATATATATATATATATATATATCAAATTTTATTTCAATGAAGAAAAACATCTTTGTATGTTTTTATAGTTTTACTTAACTAAACCTGGTTTGAGCTTCATCGTTAACAATGCTGCAAAATATCCTGCTGTTTTCACAGAAAACCTAGCAGCTGTATGTGTCGAATAATACTGCAGAAATACAGCAAAAATGTCAACATTTACATGAAAAGGCTAGATCTAATACAGTTTTTATATAGTAAGGAAACTTATTAATTAACATTATTTAGTGCATCATTTTCTACATTGAACTCATTGTAATGTTTTTACACACATCTAAATGAGGTCACATGACTGACTTCTGTTGTTTTTATATGAAGCATTATAATTATGACAGATGAACCCAAACCCTGCCCTAAAGCAAACCTTTATGAATCATTATTTTACCTTTGAAGTTGTTGTAACTAGCCTTTTCCATGTAGTTTATTTCCAATCTAGAAACGTGTTTGTGGTAATCACATGCTGATAAACCATAGAAGAGTTATTATTCCAACTGTTCAACCAGGAAAACACTGGCACCACGAAATCTATTCATAATGAGCCTGAATCACATCAACGGCTTTAACGGAGCCGCTCGTAAACAAAACCCTAAAAATGAACCAAGGATCGAATCGAATCATGTGAAAAGCTTGAGTTACAAGCTAAACCAGAAAACTTTATTTTGCTCACCAAGACTGCATTTATTTGATCCGAAATACTGTACAAATTGAGAAATATTATTGCAATTTAAAATAAGGGTTTACTAGGTGGATATATATTAAAATCGTAGTCGCTCTAAACTTTTAGTTGCATTTACATCACATTTAGTCCTTAAGCAGATGCTTTTATTGAATGCAACTTACAATCGGTGAATACACGATTCATCTTGAAGAGGCAAACAGACAGAAGAAGTGCTCGTAACACCAAGTCTCAGGCATTGTTCAGATAAATACAAGCTAGCAAGAGAAGGAATAAATAAAGATAAAGTTCTCAATATGAGAATTAGTATTATACACTCAACTTTCTCAATATGAAAATAGGAGCCCACAGGACGCGAACAAACCCCTGAACTCACAGCACTTATAAACCAATGAATGAATGAGACGGAGCCCAGAAATCTCTGTGAGTGAGAGAGAGAGACAGAGTTGTGTTCTCTGGCTGTTGTTGGGGAAAAGAGTTGTGTGAACTCTTTTGTGGATTGCCATAAATGACAGTGAGTGAGTGAGTGAGTGAGTGAGTGAGTGAGAGAGAGACACACACACACACACACACACACACACACACACACACACACACACACACACACACACACACACACACAGTGTAGATGTGTTTCTCTCCCAGAAGTTCAAACCAGAAAATAACATGTCAAACTCACAAACTTCTGTCTCCATAGAAACCGAAGGCTATAGTTGGAGCTCTTGATCAAAACATACAAAATCACTTGCTTTCTTTCTTTCTTAGTGCAAATGCACTGGTTCGTATCCTTGATATTTTGTTTCTTACAGAGACAGAAAAAAAACTTTATGTACCACAGAAAAAAATACTGTAAATATTAAGTTGAAAACCTCTTATTTATTTCCAACCAAGTAAAAAGTAACATAATGAATGTTTAGATTCATGCTTAAAATAAGAAATACTAACAAACATTTTCCAGTAGTAAAAATAAACTCTGAAAATGTAATAACTTTTAAAGCATATCAAGACAATATTCTCGAAATCTTTAAATGTTTTGATATTCAAACTATATTTTAGGAGTCATTTAAGCTTGACTATTTTTTGGGTCCAGAACATAAACATAGTAAATCAGAAAGTGCACGAGAGAGTGAATATTCATAAACTAAATTTTGATTTGAAAACCATGCATTTCTATTCTCATAAGAAATTAAGATTCAGAAAAATCAAGGACAGTAGTTCAT
>QVTF01007811.1:0-25162 GCA_003573665.1 Oxygymnocypris stewartii
TCTCTCTCTCTCTCCCTCTCTCTCTCTCTCTTCTCTCTCCTCTCTCCCCTCTCCTCCTCTCCTCTCCCTCCTCCTCTCCTCTCTCTCTCTCTGTTTTATTCCTGAGAATTCCAATAGGGTGCGCCAGTGTACTTCAAACAATGGAGACAGCTCAGTTCAAGATGTGCAGTCAACAGTAAGAAACTAGACAAAATGTATTTTTGTAGTATGAAATATGTGGGATTATGTACATCGGGTATCATTATCGCTAAATAAATAGGAAGTGGTCAGTTATACAAATGAGTGGTCAGTTATATAGCTTTGCCCTGGGCAATGGTCATTATTCAGAAATATTTGGCTGCTGTATGCTACCATTGACCACTATGAATCTATGCTAGAAAGCCACTGCAATAAATCAGCTTGACAATACATAAATCATAAAGTAGCTCTGGTAAAATTAGTAGTAGTTTACTTTTGTTTTGTTGAAATAAGCAGGTCCCAGAACATTAAATAAATCATTTTATTTATGTCACTAGTGTTGAAGTAATTAATAACGAACAAATTGTGATTAATAATAATAATATAAGGAGTTTCTATATATTCTTAAAATACCCGAATCTCCTTATGCTAACTTGTGTTTTTTTATATATTTTTTTATTAAACTATTTTATTCTAATCAAAAACTGCTAATATGAAAAGCCAAGGGAACTCATTAGCTTTCAGGATAATCTGCGTTCTGATTAGATAAATTATTGTAAAAAGGCAGACAAATACTAATTTTTAAAATACTTATTCTATGCCAGTGTTGCTACATTGCCTGTCAACCATAAACAGTTTACAATCAGGCTGCTGTATCACTTGGTAATATAGTTCTTAAATTATAATTAATAAATTCGACTGTTTTATATACTAAATCAGACTATACCTATCATTAAATTGTGAATGTAATGCACAGCCTGTTATAGCTTATTGCTTTATGAATATTATTTTGTGTAGTAGAGTGTTTAGTATTGGCTCACATACTTGTTGACTGATTTTGCTGCACACTAGTGTTGTTATAGATGTGTAAAATGCTAAAGGATAAGTTCAAGGTTTAATGGGTCACATGCAGAAATGCAACAGCAGTGAAGCTTTACTGAGGCGCCTAAAGGTTATTGTGAAGAATAGTAGAAATAGCAATAAACAGCAAAAGAAAGAAAGTGTAGCCTGTGTTGCTCTGCTGAGGGCAGTGAGCAGTATGCATCATTATTTAAGATCCGGATGGCTTGAGGCTAATAATTCCTCCTGAGCCTCTCCAAGCTGGCCCTCAAGCTGTGGTGTAGTGTTTTCCCTGCTATGGTTGCAATAAGAGACCATTGTCTGGGCAGCTTTAATAATTCTCTTAGTTTTTGTCCTAGCCCCCATGGCGGTTGTCTTCCAAGTTAGGAAGAGCACTCCTTGTGAAACATTCAGCCAGTTGTGTTAATTAAACAACACTGATTTCAAACAAGGTTAATCTTTATCTCATACTGCTAAAAGTAGTGGTAAAATCAGAAGGTAATGCAAGTTATTTGGGGTATTTTTGCCTAGATGACACAGCGGGAGAGGAGAGGAGGATGGGAATGGACAGTTTGATTTGTTCAAAGGATTAGGTCACACAAAAATAATATTCTCATAATTTACTCCCCCTTATGTTGTCCCAAACTGGTGTGACTTGACAAAAAGCACTTGTAAAGAAAAATATGGGGTTTTCTGTTTAATACAGTTACAGTGGATGGGTACTAAGGCTTTCAAGTTTTAAAAACACTCAAAAGTACCATAAAACATCATAAAATGGTCCTTATGACTTGTGTTATATTACAAATACTTCCGTAGCATACTATAGTTTTCTGTGGGCGAGACTGATATAGCAGGGGTGCACCGGGCACAAAATAACACGGGGTTAGTTGTAAAGCACCTTGTTTAAACATTTCCACACATGCTAATATAACAAACCTTACAGTATTTACTAGTTTCCATATCAACACTATATAGAGAAAAAAAATGGTGCCAAAATGTAAAAATCTTTTGAAGATATCGCTGAACATTTATTTTACCATAGCAAAAGTACATTTCTGGCTGAAGTAAAAAATAAATAAAAAACAATCTTAGTTTTTAGTGTTTATTTAAAATGAGACAAGTCTGCTAATATTTTAATCTCCAATCTGTTCAAATTATTGATCAAATTATTCATTTGAGTCGTTTTTTTAATCCAGTTCATAACCTGTTTGAATAATTTATTCACAAAGTATAACTTACTAAAGGATTAAATCACAGCAAATAATGACTTAAATTTCAGTCTGTTTCTTACATGAAGCTATTATATGAAAGATTTTAAATATAGCACATAGTTGTATTGATCATAGTGCTTTACAATATTGATATAGTAGGAGCGTGAGGTATGAGGTACCAGCGTCACCAAAGTACAACGACAGTCCACCCATGTCCAGGATCTGAGATCTGCCTGTCAGCATGTTAAGGATCCGCAGACAGAGTGAAGAATTCAGACCCATGTTCCTGAGCTTGATGACAAGCCTGAGGCAAACTATGGTATTGAATGCTGAGCTTAAGTCAATCAACATAACGCTCAGACTTCTCCTTCCTGTGGGAAAGGCTTGTGTGCCGTGCACAGAAAATGGCATCTGCCGTGAGGTTGCACAGTCTCTGTGAAGGTCTGCATGTTCAAGTTCTGAGGTCTGTCACTTAAACCGTGTGAAAAAATTACACAGTTGCCATGACAACACCAGGAAACCGTCTTGAATCATTATGTGTGCGAGTATGCATGTTTGTGTGTGTGTGTGTGTGTGTGTGTGTTTTTCTGTGTCTAGGAGAGATAGAAAGAGTGCAAGGAAGACAAAGAAACAAACAAATTACCTAATTAGCTAATTAATGAGAAACTGTATGTTTGTCATCTGTGAAGAATATGAAGACATTTCAACGATGCAAGATTTAGCTAAATCAAACAGTTGTACTAAACAATTTCAAGCTACATTAGACAAGAACGTAACCATAGAATGATTGAAATGAACAAATTTAAGAATCAACCATTGAAAAGGGCTTCCTGAATGTTGGAGGGGGTGTGTTCTTCTAAAGTCTGTGCTAGTTGTGGCTCGGGTCAGATATTGTATAATGAGCTGTGGAGAGAGTTGATGTGCCTCATCTTAGATGGCATTCAGGCTTTCTTGATTGATGTCTTTGCTCAAAGTAATAATTCATTGCCATTCTCGTTAAAACTATATACTTTGACACACATTCAGACCTGGGATAGTGTAATTATGTCTTTTATTGAACTCTTATAAAGTAGTGGAACGTATGATGGCATCAGATGCATGTGAAGTTTGGTGTTTACACCTGGTCACTGCATGTGTATTCTCTGATCGGACAGCTATCCGATTTGTTAAAATGATTCCATATACATTTTACAACATAAATGTGTGTCTGCAAAACAGATATAAATCTGCTCTTTAATTTCTGTGCTATACACACATTTAAAAGAGTTCAGTTTCATCTGTAATGCATCCCAGGCAACCTCCTGAATTGGTTTTAGCGCATTTATATCCTTCTTGAAAGCATTTCGGAGTGCATTTACACATGGCCTTTTCACAATCGGATAGCTATTCGATCAGAGAAAATGCACGACATTACCAGGTGTAAACAGGCCCTTTGTTAACATTAGTGCATTAGGTATTATATACTAGCCATGATAATTTGTTTATATATTTATTTTACACATGATAATAATTGCATTTTAAATGAAAGTACTGTGAATTAACAAAAGTCGAATGCATTAACTAATGTTAACAAACTAAAACTTATTGCAAAGTGTTACCATTTAGATAAAACCTATGCCAAACAGAGCCTTCTGCGTATAGGGTTATGTTACCAGACAAACTAAATTATAATAGGAACACAACTACTGTCTCATTACTTAAAAATGTAGCGATGATACTTAATTAGTGAGCACTGTGATTCATCAAATATTTTCAACACACAACATACCATGGAGGTAATTTATTGGTACTTTTCTGTAATTTTCATGACTTAATCATTTACAATATTACCAGGATGTTGGATGCTTGTAATTTAATTACCAACAATTTAGCAACTCACAATGTCATCAGTGTGAACTTACAGAACTGCTTCCTAAGTTATGAGAGAACCAGGAAAGTTCTAGTTACATTCTATATTCGTAATAATACAAAAAAGTAACTTCAGCCTCATTGGTCTGAATTTCATTATGGCCAAATGACAATTTACAAGTTCTTTTAGATATGATCTGATGTCCAGAATATATAAAATGTGTAATTAAATGCCAGTCACAACATTTTAAATTCCCTTAAGATAAAATGTTTCTTTTCACAAAGTCTGAAGGTATAGACTATATTTTAGTCATTCTAAAAAAACCTGCAATGGAACATCGTTTAATTAGTGAACAGAGGCTCTGCAAGTGTTTTTTATGTCCTTGATTGCCATTTTCAGCCAAATCAACAGTGCAATTACTACATCTTAGTTATGTCAGATAAATTAACAGCTAGTGTAGCATTTAGAAGGCATCTGCGCTCATCAATGATGTGAAAGGATAGACACCCAGAGTGAAGCTATTTGATGTAGGCGGTCCTCTATTGTGGAATCAAAGGATCAGCAGGTTCCTGATGAGAGAGGAGCAAGTAGTTTGTCACACAAATTGATGTCAACTGGGTGCTTGGTGAACAATTATACTGAACCCTGGGATGTTTCATAAGCCTGGCTATTTACATAGAAGGCTAAAGACAATTTCCATTGCTTGTTGTGATGAGGCATTGCTGCTGTTATGCAAAATATCCCCAAGTTCACCAAACATCATTGTGCTATAGATAATAGAAAAACCATGTTACTCATAATTAAGTGAGCAACCACACTGACTTAAGTGACATTTTTTAATGTTGTTAATAAACAGGCAATGTTATTTTTGCTAAATGAGACTATAAAGTGTAACATCATTTTAGAAAAAAATTGAGCATCAGCATAAATTCAGGCCAATTTTGCAGCTTGCAACAAGAAGACTTCTGACAGACATGTAAAGCAACAAGCCTTTTTTGGGGGGTAACAGTACAATAAGGCCTCATTAGTTAACATATTAGTTAACATTAGTTAACACATTAACTATGAGCAATACATTTGTTGCAGTATTTATTACTCTCATCAAAAACCTTGCTGCTTCCAAACCTGAAACTTGCACTCCTTGAAATTGTATACCAGCCAGGCAAGCTGATTGCCACTTGCCAAAGTGCTCTATTGTTGAATGTGCAATGAGATGGTCAGTGAATAGACTATCTGCAGAGGCTTTTTATCCAATGATACTTACAGTATATCAGTTATGACAGCATATAGGTGAAATGTTGAAATGCCTGGGGCATCTGATTTATAGCATGCAGAGACCGTGTTAACCTCTTCTGTTTAGTGGATGGTGGTCCCAGTTATATGCAGTTGTTTATGGGTTTTTGGTTTTACAAAGAACATAAATCATCATCCAAGTCAAATTTTGTTCACAGTCCTCTGTTGTATTAGGGATTTATGTAGCCCGCCATGTATGTGAACTATTTAGGCTGCTGCAGTGGCTCTGTAGTGAGAGCACTTTAAAAGATGTGCTTGAAAACATGTCTTTTTTAATGGGCCTGGACAGTTCTTTGTGTCCCAGTTGGGCTGCTGAGCTTTCCACTGGCTGCTCTTTATCAAATTCATGTGTCTCCCACTTTACTGTACATCAGCCAAGTTTTCGGTTCATAAACCAGAGTGTGACAGCCTAAAGATCTGCTCATTGTCTGGCAGGACAAGGAGTACCATTTTATATAATGCACTGAACACAAAAGTCTGTTGTTGAATTTTTTGGTGAGCTTTTTATTATATCAAATAGATGAATTCAAAATAATTATTTAAAAAAATATTGTTTCACGTGATATAAATATTTTAAATAAATGTTTTACATGTTTTATATTCACTAATTTATCTGTGTCAGAAGCAGTGGCGGCTGCTGATCTTTTAAAGAGGGGAAGCTCATTTTCGGCCTAAATCATAAAAATTGTCCATTTATTTATATGTAAATTCTGCCCTACGTTCCTTTTCAAGAAAATGCTCTGTAACCCTGTCGTACCAACTAGGCGTCTTTTCCAGTGACTTGACCAGTGTCCTCTCAATGGCCAGCAGAGCTAGGCTGCTTAAACGGCCTTGGCCCATTGTGTTACGGGTGTAGGACTTGAGCCGCTTTAAACAGGAGAAGCTCCTTTCTACACCTGCAGATGTAGCTCCAATTGTTGCCACTAATGAGAACAGTTTGTAAAGCTGAGGCATTGCACTGTCCAACTCCATGTCTTTAAGGAACACCAAGTAATCACACAGCTTTCCCCTGTTACTCTGCAAGTCCTGATCTGAATACAGGACTTGAAGTTCAGACCTCAGTCTCCCTGAATCAAAGTGATGGCCATAACTTTTCAGGACACTTTGGAAGGCCTCCTCTGGAAATGCTTGTCTCATGTCATCAAATTTCCCTGGATTGACTAATTCTAAGAAAAGCATACTTTCCAAATTTGAAAAACGTTGAGGAATCTGCTCCAAGATGTTATCAAGGATGGCCATGTACAGATTTCTGTAGCGCTCTTGGGGATCCTGCAATTGGGTCAGACGGCGCTTTCTCATGGGCTCATCTCTTGGGTCTGATGTGAGATCTGCTGCTTTGGCATAAACAGCTTGGAAAGCCCCCTCTGACCTCTTCTCTTTGACAAATGCAAGAAGAGACTCAATTCTTTTCTTGCAGTAAAGAACATCCATCGCTCTCTGCTGGACAATATCAAAGACCACATCAGTCTCAGAGAAGATTTGTTCATATGTGTACAACATGAACACAAACTCAAAATCCTCCAGTTTCCTCACGAAGCCTTTGGCACAATCCAGTGTATCATCATCCATTGTCGTATCTGCAATGATGTTATCAAATGTCTGCAGGAGGCCATCATTATTGTTTGCCACAGTGCTCACTATCCGTGATGTGAAATTCCATCGAGTAGGAGCGTTTCTGGGCAACCTTGAGCAGCCTGCAGACTCCAGAAAAGACGTCCTCTTTGTGGATTTTGAGAAAAATGTGGCAAACCCAGAGAGTGATGCAAAAAAAATTCTGCACTCAGGCAAGCATTTGGCCCCCTGTGACAGCACCAGATTCAGTCTGTGTGCATAGCAATGCACAAACATTGCACTGGGGGCTATTGCTTTCACTTTGGCCTGCAGACCATTGAGAGCCGAAGCCATGACAGCAGCCCCATCATAGGTCTGTGCCACAAGCTTATCCTTAAAATTGTAGCCCTGCATGTTCTCATTTAAAACATCAAAAACGGACTGAGCATCTCGCCCCCCAGAAACATCAAAAAATCCAATGAAGCGCTCCTGAATTTTACCTGCACTATCCACATAGCGAACAATGACAGAGAGTTGGGCACGGCAGGATATATCAGTGGTTTCATCCACCTGCCATCCAAAAAAGGGAGCATCCTGAATTTCATCTCTGATCTGATCAGAAATGGTGGCTGCAAGAGCAGAGATCAAGTCATTTTGAATAGTGTGTGACATACCAGAAAACACAGTTGAGGACTCGAATTGTGTGGACAGGACAGAGTCATATTTAGCTAATGTTTCTGTGAACTCTCTGTAATTCCCCTTGTTGGATGATTCACTACTCTCATCATGTCCCCTAAATGACAGCTCCTGCCGGCCAAGCAAGGATGTCACATCAATAAGGCGGTTTAGGAAGGCCCTGTTTTGTTTAACAGTTTCATTATGTTTAGCCACTTGAATGCGAGCACCTTCATTGATTGCATGCTCAACCCTGATCCTGCCCATGCAACTTAATCTTGCACATGCACTCACATGTTCATTGCTATTTTCATGCCTTTTATATGCCTGTCAAAGTTTGACAGATCTCCAAACCCCAATTTTGACCAAACAACACATCCATGAGATGGTTTCATCAAGAGACATGGCCAGCAGTACATTTTCTTTTTCACAGCACTTCCAGTCAGCCAGCTAACTTTTGTCATACCAGGAGAGCTGAAAAGACCTGTTACTTTTCCCTATCTTTTGCACTAAATCAATCTTAGGTGTTGATCTGCCCTGCTGTTTAATTCTAAGTTTCTCCTCGTAAGGAAGACTTTCTAATGGCTTTGCCAAATTAGGTCGACAATATTAGCACTGTCTGCCATCGTGTGCAGTTTGCTAGCTGGGCTAGTTCAGACTATATGAATTAATGAACAAACGATCTAATATATATATATATATTTAACTCAACGGGAGGAAATGTGGGGAATTATGTTAAACTGAAACAATGAATGTGGTGTGAAATTGTGTGAAATACGATGAAGGTTGCAGCAGTTTGTCTTTCGACTACACATGCAAATCCGCGATGGGACTGAGTTGGAAATGTAGACACAGAGTGATACGCGTCATAATCTGAAGACCACGCCCACGCCCACACCAACCGTCTCTTTGCATTGCGAGAAGCTGCCGCCTCCTTGTCATTATTTATAACAAAAATAAAAAAAAAAACATGTCTAAAAGCTGATATGTGACAATGTGTATAGCAAACAAGCTAAAAAAAAACAATAAATACGTTTTTATAAGCTGTCGACCCCAAAAAAACGAGCGTTTTAGGACATAAAAGTGGATTAAAAAGAGATGACAGACCCTCCAATCATCACGCAGACGCTCGGAGTCCGGGCCAGCCCACTCCTCCATTCATCCCAGAGACGCTGAGCGTCCGTGGGCAGGACATAATCGCAGCATTATCCAATGACCGTCTTGTTTCTAAGCACTGAAAAAAAACTGTTTAAAGCAGCCCCATTGAAGTCAATGGACGCTGGGCTTCAACAGAATAATGCACTGTACGCTACGGGAATGAATGAGAAGGAAATCGAGTCAGCCGACCTAAGTAGCTGATTCTGAACGAAATTGTTTTTCGTTCGAGATGAACGTGTTTAACGCATTTTTAGTCAATAAAATGTTAACATAATAGTACATATATTTGACCATTCATTTTTTGACAATTATAGGGGAAGCTGAGCTTCCCTTGCAGTCTTAAAGAAATCTCGTCTGGTCAGAAGTGACTTTACTTGAGTTTCCATAGGAGCCAGTTTCAAGTTGCAAGTTATCAAAAATTGGTATTATAAGATTTATCAAACACAACATATTCACACATTACTTAAAATAGACTTTCTATTAAGTATTTTGCCTCCATCATATTTGTTCTTTTTAATTACAGTGGTTTCAGGCACACAAAAAACACATAAATGGCAATGTGCTAATAGTCCATTAGCAAGATGTCCCTTGTTCAAAGTCTTAAACGTCTCTTTTTTTATCCACAATTCAGTTTAATTGAATTCCAAGAGGGGTGAGCTGTGCCAAAAGAAGACAATGGCTTGATAGTTTTACACATATAAATAACAAATGGCTCAAGGCAGATTTTCTCTGAAGCCAAAAGTGAAAATTATGGCTAAACAACACTGATCCATCACCAGAACTAATTATAGTCTCATGTGACTGAAAAATAGGTGTGGCATGAAAAGCTCAGTAGTTTGAGATACTTTGGCAATAACTGCTGTCAGGTCATCTATGGCTACAGATTATATATTTTTTTGACTGAATGGTTACTGTTTGTGATTAAATGCTATTGCATACGACAAGGAAATACAAAACAATACAAAATGCAGTTAATAAAACGGATCGAGTTTTGGTGTGAACTTCCCTTTTCTCACATAGTTAGAATGATTATTAAAATGTTTATAATGTGTGTCGCTAGAGTTACCTTGGTGTGAACGGGCCTTGAAAAATGAGATTTACAGTTTTTTTTAATGCATGGTAATAACTTTGCATACGTGTATTGACGTGCCTAATATTAATTAGTTTTAGAATTTGTTTTCAAAGATTGTTTTTGTTTACTTAGTGTGATTTTGGAACTGATGTTGTTTCCAAATGGGTCCTGAAATGAAGCCAGTTGGAGCACCATTGGGAAGCGATGGAAAATGTAAAACTGCTATATTTAGATCCAGTGGAACTTCTTATTTTGGCATTAGTCTCCACCAAACCCTTTCATTAGGCTCTGTAGACCTGTGCGCTGATTGATAGATACTTGCTTGAAGTCTCCTGTTCTCAAAAGTTAAATGACATGTCCAACCAAGCAAATGACTTAAACAGTGATAATTGTCAGTCTACTACAGTTTAGGTGTTTTATTTCTATAAATGAGGCACCAATAATATGTGTGTGTGTGTGTGTGTGTGTGTGTGTGTGTATATATATATATATATATATATATATATATACACTATATAATGTATATAATGTGTGTGTATATTTGTGCTGTCAAACAATTATATATATATACATACACATGCATGTATATATTTCAGAAAAATAGGTTGTTTATATAGTATATTAATTATATGTATTTATAATATAAATCTATGAATATAATATAGACATGCAAATACATGTAAATATTTTCAAAATATACACATGTATGTGTGTGTATTTATGTTTATATAATAAATATTACACAGAAAACACTTATATTATGCAAAAACAACTTTTATTTTGGATGCGATTAATCGTTTGACTGTACTTGAGACTGTAAACATAAAAGCCAAGTTTTGTGGCCTTAGATCAGGGATAGGCAACTTCCCTGGAGTGCCGATATTCTGCAGAGATTAGCTCCAGGTGTGTTTGATTAGGGTTGGAGCTAAACTCTGCAGGAGCGGCACTCCAGGACCGATGTTTCCTACCCCTGCTTTAGACAACCTAATCTAATATTTAGAAATGCTATTATTCATAATATTCTCTAACGGGATGTATAATCTGCTTAATAATCAATATGGCTGAAGCATAGTCAGGATGATGGATAGTTTGAATGCAAATATCAACTATGCCAAGTACAGAAGAAACAATGCCTCTTTGATCTGGGCATCATGCCAGACAGTGTAAAATGACTAAAACTGAGTCATCAGCAAATCATTTATGGAAGAGGGATACTGTATTCCTATTAAAGTCTGTTGTAAAATTTAGTTGGAAACTTGCAACTTATCATCATAAAACACCAGCCTGTGTAAGCTGCCAACATCCTATTACAGGAATGACACTGATTCAACCCAGTGAAGAATGATGGACGTTTACTGTAGTGACCCAAATCCATGTCATTGATTAAATCCTGAGAGGTTTTATCTGATGTTTTTTTACGGGACTGGTGATGGACGGGAAGCAAATATTACTATCTGGTCACATGATACTGAAGCCACTGTTCTAATAAGCTTGAATTGCTTAGGCAGGTTTATTTATATTGCTCATCTGACCTCTTGATGTTATTGACTTTCTGCCTTGGTCAGTCAAATGACATTTATTTGAATAGTGAATGCACAATATGCTTATAACAATTTATTTAATCAGCGCTGACCTATTTATTTAATAAACCTTTTAGGATATTTGTTAGCGATACAAGCATATGTTCAATTTAAAAGAGCAGAAATGACTACTTTCTGTCTGACTGGGAACATGGGTTTGGCCTGTTGCCCTGTCTCTCAGCTCTGCATGAAAAATCTATATAAACCGTATAAAACCAATATAAAAGTGTGGATAACATTGATCAGATGTAAATATCCCAATATCCCTTACATGTATAAGATTTCGAGATTTTATTGCAGCGTATAGAGTGACATGGCATTCAACTCAGCTCAAACTCATCCTGTTTATAAGTATACTTAGAAGAGAATTCTTGTAAATAATATATTTCCAGGGACAAAGAGAACCCAAAGGACTTATGTATGCCTCAAGTAATTCACTGTCTTAACTTGTGTGTAAATTTACATCTGGGTTTTCCTTTGCTTTGCAGACCTGTTATCAGTTACCCGTGATGTTGCAAATCTGCTTGACTTTCTTCTATTTTCAATATAGCCTAATCAAAATGAACGTGGCTGTCAAGTTCCAAAATGACAAAAAATACTAATAAAAAAAATTAAGGTGGTTCATATGACTCATGCACCCTATTTCAAGTTTTCTGAAGTAGTATGAGTCAGTGACAATCTTACTCTCTTTGCATATTCAAGAGAGTTCATTAGTAAAAAGAAACATTCTTTTGAATTGGATCTTTTAATTAACTGTTTGATGTTGTTCACAAATCTTGTCTGAATAATGTGGTTCTTGGGTTCAACTGACTGGTTGCAATGCAGTTTTTTGGTGAAATAATCCTTTTGAACAAATAATGAACAAATCTCCTGTTTTTGTAATCAGGAGTTTAGTTCCTCTCGCACTGTCTGAGCCACTTGAGCTTTTACTGACATCCACTAGAGAATATCTTATTTCTCTTTCATATAATACTGACCTTTTCTCACTTTGACTGTAAACATGTTATCAGGCTTTTATACAGATTTTGACATTTAGCAGATGCTTTTTATGCAAAGAGCCTCACAGTTCACTTAGTAAAGGGCTGGTCCTCCAGGAGCAGCCTGAGGTTAAGTAGCTTGCTCAAGGGAACTGCGGTGACAGTTCATGAATCAGCCTTTCTGGGACCCAGAGCTTTAATCACTAGGCAACTATCACCATTGTATGCTCATAGAAGTAATTTGGCTCTCTTTTTTCTCAAAATCAATGTCAAAGTGACACTGTCCGTTGGCTGTATGGCTAGGACAGAGCTAATACGCTTTGAACGTACAAGGTTTTGAAGATAAGTGAAATATAAAAGCAGTGACGAATTACACTATGGGGCTGTGCAGATGTCTAAGAACTTTGACACATCATATCTGACAAAATTGTTACAATAGCAATTTGAGTCAATTATAAAAAATCCTTTCATTTTAAATTGAACAATATATTTTTTAAATTAGTAATCAATGTAATTTAATTGATTTTTAATTGCAGTATGCAGAATTGCTTCTGTACAATATAAAAGTTAATAAATAACATTTACTGCACTTAATTAACTTTTTTCTAATTGCACACTTCATCTGTCACTGCTATTTTATCAATTAGATTAATAAGTAAATAGCAAAACAGACACTATGAAGTCTCATTTCACCTAATTATGAACTTTTTGTAATTAAAATTATTTAAGAATACAGATTCTTTAGAATGGTGACTGAATCAGAGAATAAGGGGTTAATTAGCTTTTTTTAGCTTCTAATTGCACACTTCTACTGTCTTTGATATTTTACTAAATTGGGTTTAAGTAAATAGCATCAAGGGATACTATGAAGTGTCATTTCATTTCACCTAAATGTGAAATGTGAGACTTAAATGTATATTCTTTAAAATAATAAATTCAGGGATAAAGAATGGCAGAATGATGACTGAAGCAGAGAATGTGGGTTGGACACACGGTTGCTCTGATTTAAACCATTGGCAGTTCAGGGTGGTTTAACAAAGCCAAGCCTTCTGTGGAATGGACCTGCTTTGTGAAAGCTGGCTGGCAGGTAGACCGATATTTAACATTTAAATCTCTAGGATCAAGGACAACTAGAAAAAATAAGTTTAAAGGTGCTTGTAGGTCATCAGAAAAGTCTAACATTATTCAGGAAAGTCTAACATTATTAATTAGGTCATCTAGATACGGTTATAAAAATACTTTTAAAATCTGAAATGTACAAATAAACTTTGCTTTTAAAAATGTCAGTGTATCAGGAGAACGATGGGTTGTTCAGTTTGGTCACAGGTTCTTGAGAACTCTTCAAGTGAGGGCAGCGCTATGTTTACTCTCATCCTAAAAGGTCATGTTTGAATCTCACATGGGTTCTGTGACCCGATGGAGGACAGACTTCAGGAAAGATAGAATGTAACGGAAGCGTAGTTTGCAGTTATATTTCATTGGATGTCTCATGAGAATCCAGTTTTCTTCCAGGTGATTTCTTGTTGAGTGAGGTTCCTAAACAGTTAACAGTATTATTGTGAAATATCATTATAATTTTAAAACTATTTTCTATGTTAAAATATTCTAAAATGTAATTTATTCCTGTGATGGCTGAATTCTTAGCATCCATTACTCCAGTCTTCAGTGTCACATGAACATTTAGAAAATATTCTAAAATACTGATTTTATGTTCAAGAGACATTCCTTATTATTATCAATGTTAAAAACAATGTTTATCTTTGTGGAAACAGTGATACATATGCAAATATGTAACATCAACTAATACATCTCTTTGAATCGACCAGTGTTTCATTGCTTGATTGCACAACAAATATAACTGACTTTGTGAAGTTTTCACCCTAAAATAACTGCTCCTGAAGTTATGAAGTCCAAGGAGCTGTGAAGCTGTCAAGTTGAAGTTGTTGAGGTGAGAAAGGCTACGGAGGGTTATAAGGGCTAAAAGCTATGAGCATTCCTAGCAACATGAAGTCCATTGAAACAAAACTGAAAATTTGTGGCACAACTCAATCGCTGTTAAGATCAGACCTTCCAGCCAAATTGAGCAACAGGACAAGGAGGGCAATTATCAGAAAAGGGTCCAAGAGGCCAGCTATACAACACTGAAATGGAAACTATCCAGACGTCAAAAAATCTCTTGGCACTTTACAGATTAAGCCTCTTTGGGAGAGTAGCTTGAGAAAGGGTCGTGCCTAGAGTTTCTAGAAAACATCTGAAAAACGTTAAGCCCTCTGAAAGAAAATTGTTATAAATCAAGAATCAAAATCCAGGGGGAGTATATCTTTTCAGAGGGTATATTTGGGACAATGCAAAATGTTGGAACACAGGATAGTCGTCCTTTTAACAAGTCTCCTTACATGCCATCTGCCTCATTAACCTTGCTATGCTACTCGATTGCAAAATTGGCCAGCCTTACAAAATCTATAGGTTGGACTGAAGGGGAAAGAAAGTGGAATATTTGAGAGCTTTGCAGCCGAAACTGACAGCTACCATTTAGGAAATGGAGTAACTGCTCGACCCTTTGTCCTGAACTTCTTAATTACAGTAATCATGTGTAATTAGACAATGGTGTCTTAAATATTCATGCAGCGTTTAACTTTGACATCATCCTGGTATCTTAATGCTTTTAATCACTGGTGTACGTTCAAAGGATGTGGAGTAATTTGTTATATTTTGATTCGAGAGCAGTGTATAAACTCCTTGAGCCTTGATTGCATGATGCAGAAATCGTTAGCAGAACAGATGTTTCCGCATTTGGAAGCTCTGAAGGCACTGAACATTTATTTTTTGGACCTGGAACCTGGACGTTTAATTTGCAGTTCAAATTTCTAGAATAGTGTTTTTAGAATAAAGGGTTTTTAATTTTTACAGTACACATATGCGGTACACACTACTATGCTGTTGTATTCATCAAAGAATGGTAAAAAAATATTCCCACAAAAATATTAGGATAAGCATCACAGTTTTCAGTGTGATGATAATAAGAAATGTTTCTTGAGCACCAAACCAGAATATTAGATTATAGATATGATTTTTGAAAGATCATGTGACACTGAATACTGAAAACTAGTGGCTACTTAGAATTCAGCTTTAATATTAAATATTTTAATATAGAAAACATTTTAAATTATAATAATATTACTGTTTTTACTTTAATTTTAAATAAATAAATGCAGCCATGGTGAGCATAAAAGACCTTACAAAACATAAAAAAAATCTATAATATATGCTAAAAAATATGAAATTCCAGAAGCAAACAATTGCAAGAAAATGCTTCTGATTTTTAAGACAACAAGCTGAACAACTATTTTGAAATAGTATATTTATTTGAGAGGATGATACTATTTCAATTTCAGTAACCACAACAGGATTGGGGTCTGTTGTTGTTGACTGGACAGGCTGACTTCATTGAGCTAATTCATCTCTTTGATCACTGATCTGTGTGACCAGATGCTCAGGTTACGGGAACAAGAGCGGAACCCTTGAGAGATCAAAGACAAACAATTCCTACCTCATCTGAAGCTGTAAGCACAGAATTAAGTGGGCGGATTAACTCATCCTCAGTTGTACGCCAGGCTGTCCCACAGAGAGTGATGTTGATGTTTGACTGCCGGGGTGAGTGTTTTACCATCCGTGTAATGTAAACAACAAAGAATTGTTCAAGAAAATGCAGAAGAAAATTAAATCATGAAACTTTCAGTAATATTGCAGTTCTAAACAAATATCTCTGTATTTTGATTTGAGATGACAACAGGGTATGATTTATCACTGGAGAAACTGATATTATAGATTAAGATTATGGACTCATATTTTGTCCAGAATCAATGGTTTAAAGTTAAAATGCCTTAACGATGGATTTGTTTCTTATAAACACACAGCTTTTATCATAAATCTTATCTTGTTGGCACTGATTCACTGCAGAATGATCCATTGATAAGCAAGTGATCAAATACCAAATTCTCCAAATCGCCTCATCTACATCTTGCATTGCCTCTCGGCGTGAGTACAATTTCAGTAAATTTTAATTTATGAGTGAAATTCATTTAATAAATTATATCATTATGCCGTTCTTATTCTGATTGGTCAGTTGCAGCATTTAGTGCTAAATAATGTTTTCTAATGACCGCTAAACTGTATATTTGACCACTGTCCATGACAAATAATGTAAAATGTAAAATAAATAAAGTGTAAAAGGCAATTGGTCTGAGCTATTTTTTACCTGATCGAACCTTAAAGATAGCAAAATACTTTATTTTTGTTAAATAATGTTAATGATATTAAATCATATTTTTGACTTGAATAAATGTGAATGAATGAATAGTCCTACTAGATCTCACCGTGAGGCACATTTTTAGGTATCTTGACAATTTTGTTTGTTGTTTGTTTGTTACTGGGTACTTTTATATCTCTTTATCACAACGCCATATGTGAAAATGAATTGATATCTGGGCAAAACAAGACACCAATAAGTGACACACACAGCTGCATGAGAGCAAACTTAAAATAGAGGGAAATGTATCATTCTTGCTAATTATGTGAGCTATATAGACCATAGAAAAACAACAACTTGGATTGCAGATAAACAGTAATGCAAAAATGACTAATGCAATATTATTGCAGTATTTCATTCTTATTTGTAGCATTTAAGCTCATTTTTCCACATATTATGTTATTTGTTAGGCAGCCATGAAATTAGTATGATCATTTATAGTTAGCAAGTTGTTATCACAAAATAAACCCATTCAGAGTGGTACAATCGCGGTAATGATATATGATTATGACCGCTCACTGTACATAAACATTAGCCCAGTTAGAAGCAGCTATCAAGATCTTTGCATAGCCGCTCTCTTTTCTTGATCTGTTTCAGTTTTACAGGGGAAATTAGTGAACATATGTTCTTCCTCTCTGCTGACTTAGCAGGGTGACCCATGATATCTGCAGCTCAGTTTTGTGCGCTCTGTATTATCTTTGCAAAGAGAACATATTTGTTGTCACCCAGCATTTGCCGACCAGAGGTGGCATCTTCACTATTATGACATTTTGGTAGCTGTGATTTGTCTGGACAATTCTCCTTCATGGCTCGCTAGTTTGATAGATATGTGTCTGAGAGTGAAACAGTTTTGATATGGTAAACCATATCAAGAGGTTGGATGCTAATGTGTCAGACACCGAGTATCTTTCTCTGCAAGACTCATTGAGCTGAGGAACATGCGCCATGTCCTGGCATTCCTACATAGCTCTCAACTTATGCCCAGTATGAGAGGAATTAGTTAATGGCGCCCGCCCCCTAACTGTGAAAGCCATCTGTTCTGAAACAAGTTGTCAAGGGGGAGAAAGTGAATTTGTGAGGGCTGTAATTTTATATACTTCTTTCAATCTCTTACTTACCAGTCCAAAGTGGCTCTATCAGTTACATTTACATTTATGCATTTAGCAGACGCTTTTATCCAAAGTGACTTACAGAGCATTCAGGCTATACATTTGTCAGTATGTGTGTTCCCTGGGAGTACATACAGCTCCCAGTATGGTGTGGACTTCATACTGTGCACTTTGGAAAATGTAAGTGAACTTATGATTCACAACAGGATATTTTTATGAGACGTAGATGACCACACCAACCAAAAGACAATCTTGACGACAATGTTGTTTGCCTTTCTCCAGTCGCATCTGTCGTCCCTGGCTTTTATATACCTCGCTTCTCCCTTGATGATAAAATAATGGGGCAATTTCCACATCAGAGCATGATTTCCGTGCCAGTTGTCATGTCTCAGGCTGCTACTGCTGTAAGAAGGAAAGATCAGACATACAGGCAAAGCCACAAAAGGTTCCTTGCAGTTTCGATGCAAGAGAGTCTAACATAATAGTTGTATTTACGTTTTTTTCAATTGTACAGGTGAAACAGGTGGAAATAAATGACAATTATATCATTGCTTATTCACTTCTTTAATTTCATTTCAAAGCTGTATGGATTTATTTATTTGTGTGGAGCCCACAATAGAAGACATTTTGAATATAGCATATATACATTGGTATGGGTCAAAATTATACATTTGTATTTTATGCTAACAATCATTGGGATATTAAGTAAAGATCATGTTTCATGAAAATATTTAGTACATTTCCTACTTTAAATATAAAAACTAAATTTTTGATTAGTAAAATGCATTGCTGAGAACTTCATTTGGACGATTTTAAAGGCACATTTTTTAGTATCTAGATTTGTTCTGCTCCCTCAGATTCCAGATTTTCAAATAGTTGTATCTCAGTCAAATATTGTCCCAGCAAACCATACATCAATGGAAAGCTTATTTATTCAGCTTTCAGATGATGTATAAAATAGATCCATGTATGACTGGATTTGCAGTCCAGGGTCACACATATATAAGTATATATATATATATAAGTGTAGCTATCTATCTATCTATCTGTCTGTCTGTCTGTCTGTCTGTCTGTCTGTCTGTCTGTCTGTATATCTGTCTGTCTATCTAGTATTTACTGCATATATATAAATATATATGTGCATTTCAATAAATTAGAATGTCATAGAAAAGTTCATTTATTTCATTAATTAAACTCAAATTGTGAAACTCGTGTTTAAATAAATGCAATGCACACAGACTGAAGTAGTTTAAGTCTTTGGTTCTTTTAATTGTGATGATTTTGGCTCACATTTAACAAAAACCAACAATTTAACAATTGTGAATTGTTGGCCTTCTGGAAAGTATGTTCATTTACTGTATATGTACTCAATACTTGGTAGGGGCTCTTTTTGCTTTAATTACTGCCTCATTTTGGCGTGGCATGGAGGTGATCAGTTTGTGAGTTTGATCAGACTCTATTGGATTCAGGTCTGGTGAGTTTGCTGGCTAGTCAAGCAGACCATGGTCATTTAACCAACTTTTGGTGCTTTTGGCAGTGTGGGCAGGTGCCAAATCCTGCTGGAAAATGAAATCAGCATCTTTAAAAAGCTGGTCAGCAGAAGGAAGCATGAAGTGCTCCAAAATTTCTTGGTAAATGGGTGCAGTGATGTTGGTTTTCAAAAAAAGACGCCTCTGACGACAACTGTAGCAAAATTCCTTGACACGTTTGTGTGTGGTGGCTCTTGATGCCTCGACCCCAGCCTCAGTCCATTCCTTGTAAAGTTCACCCAAATTCTTGAATCGGTTTTGCTTGATAATCCTCATAAGGCTGCGGTTCTCTCTGTTGGTTGTGCATATTTTCCTTCCAGACTTTTTCCTTCTTTTTGTCTTCTGGACAACTGTTAGATCAGCAGTCTTCCCCATGATTGTGTAGCCTAGTGAACCAAACTGAGAGACCGTTTTGAAGGCTCAGGAAACCTTTGCAGGTGTATTGAGTTGATTAGCTGATTGGCACCATAATCTTATTTGTTGAGATTGAATTGGTGGGTTTTTGTTAAATGTGAGCCAAAATCACCACAATTAAAAGAACCGAAGACTTAAACTACTTCAGTCTGTGTGCGTTGAATTTATTTAATACACAAGTTTCACAATTTGAGTTGAATTACTGAAATAAATTAACTCTTCCAAGACATTCTAATTTATTGAGATGCACCTCTCTCTCTCTCTCTCTCTCTCTCTCTCTCCTCTCCTCTCTCTCTCTCTCTCTCTCTCTCTCTCTCTCTCTCTCTCTCTCTCTCTATCTCTCTCTCTCTCTATATATATTATAATATATGTATATATATATATATATGTATATATATATACTGTTTGTTAGCTTATTGCTTGTTTATTTTTCTCTGAACTGCTTGCAGCTAAAAAAATACACTATGCTTAATGTGAGAGTATAATAATGATTAAGAGCAAAATGTCTTCCCTCTACTTTAAAAGTGCTGGTCTCACAGTATGAGGTCTGCCTCCTGGAGTGCGGTGGGGTTGGAGGCTTCTCTTGGATTTTTCATGGATATATCTGGAATCATGAAGGCACAGATCACCAGAGGGCAAGACTTGGCTGCCAATGGATGTTATTCACCATGGCTAAGGTTGCACTTTATGACTGCACTGCAGCAGTGTGCACAAAGAACAGATGTTCATCACAGCATCTAAAAGGCATGTGGGAAAACCAATAAAGAATTTCAAAGGATCCACTCTGCAGGGGTCTATGAACAAACAGACTGGTGTTGGAAAGAACGAAGGAGCAAGGAAAATTGCCAGCCGATCATAGTTATCTAGATTGTTACTGTTATCAACGTGCTGCATCAAGATGAGACCAACCTACACCTTACTGCTGTGATTCAAATCATAAAATTGACTTTGCATGACCTCAGGTAGTGGTGGAGCAGTTTTAATGAGATAGATTTCAACCAAGTACACTGATTTTATTTGAATTGATTAGTGACAAAAGCTTTTCTGAGTACAAACCTTTAGCACTTTTCTTTTTGTAAAATGTTATGAAGTATATGTTGGATTAACAATTAAAGCTTATATAAAACAAAGCCTCAAATGGCCCACCCACAGACCACCCAGAGCCTATTCACTGAGCATCTAATGCATATTGATTTTTACAGATTTACATTTTAATTACACTAATTTCAAAATGAATAGCACAAAGGGTTTTGTTTCAGTTCAGTTTAACTGTTTATATAATTTTCTACTATATACAACCCTGCACCATTTTATTAATAATAATGCTCTAGAATTCTTTACATTTTTCCATTACTTTAACTCATTAAAATAATTTAACATGTTTCAACTTCATTTAAGTTATACAAAGTTATACTTTTTTCCAGTTTTGAGCTGGTAACTACTTAACTACACTGTTAAACAAATCCATAAATAGGCCACAGTGTATTAATATGAAAGTGTATTTATAATTTTTTTACAGGTATTTTACTTGTATTTTCAGTGCATTGTGCATTAGGGTTAATGGGAAATGTCTCAAAAAGTACCAATGTCAGGCTATGTGAGACTAATTCACTAGTCCCTGAACCCTATTAAAACACACTTGAAAATATGCTTCTACTAAAAATAATATTTTGTCATAAATTTGTAAGACAGATGCTTTTTTTTCTTAGCTTTTAAGACACTTTTACAATTACATACACTGAAATAGTCACCTGTTGGTACTTACATTACACTTTCTCATTTGCCTTATTTTACAGCATTAACTCAATTATAGGGGCTACTCTCCCTGTGAAGCCTCAGGCACTCTATTGGTTTAAATCTGAGCACAATAGTAAGACCTGGATAATAATTTATTGCAGTCCAATAAGGAATGATTTCTCATAACTCCTCAGCAGAGCAGATGTCATCTGTATTTAGTGGTAATATTTCAGCTCTTCTGTGTTTTTCTATAAATCCTGTGCCTGGGAAGTACACATTTTGTAAATGATCTATGGTCTTTTAGGAATTCAAATATTGCAACATATTGCTAAAGTTATTTTTGATATAATATCAGGCAGCCTTCTGGAATTATTTTGATTGGTCAATTGTGGCATTATTATCATTGTACATGGCAATAGCTGAGATTGAAAGCTAGTTTTATTTATCTCAAATCACCACAGACTTCACTGCAAATAACAAATGCAATGACACTATGTCAGCTATCGATCTGATTAATTATTCCCTCTTTAAGCATTTTAATATTACTGTATTGTTCCTGTGTTTATCTTGTTGCTGGGATTTGCACATTGTAGTGGAGTGTGTCCTCATATTTATTTATTTGATAAGTGAACTTTCACTTAATAAAATACTAGCCTACAAGACTGCTAATGCATAATGATATCTAATAAAATGTCTTATTATATTGGTTGTATTTCTCATTAGTTAAATCCAACTAAAAAAATGGGGCTTTATTTATAGCTTTTCCCCCAGCAAACATGAATGGTTTATGAAACTGTCTGACCTGATTTCCTATGTGAAATGGAATATGACGACAGGAATAGTACCCCAAATGGCCTTAAACTTCATCATGATAAAGTGTGTCTGCCTTTAAATCCACCCCAGTTGAGCCTCTCTCCATTTGCCCTTTAATAGCACAGGAAAATAAGGAACTGTGGGTACGAGTTAGACCCCATAACCAAGATGAATGAATGAACTGCCATTTACCACTGCCAAGGCTTGAAGTTCTCATATTCCACATCAATTAAGCACAGTGGGGTGAAAAAGCAGAGAAAGAGTGGAAAACATTGCTACAGAGAAGGGCCTTAATTCAAGAATTGCATTTAATAAACAAATTGAAGAACATTACAATTGCAATTGTACACAAAAGCAGATTTGAAAGAATTTGTACATACATATATATATATTGCTCTGTGACGGATGGTGTTATGCAAACTTCCTGTAACAGATCCCAATAAGAATAAAAGCTCTTGTACAGTATGTGATCAGTATGGTAGTGGACACTTTGGAGGAGAAAGCGGTAATGAGTGAGATCACAGGTGACCCTAATTCAATAGGGCTGCTGAATAATCAGCTGCTGATGCTCTTCGATAATGGAAACGCATGTTCTTGTGCCCTTGGCGCCAACTGAAGCCCTGAGCAGAATACCACACCAGAAAATGGGCTTGATCCCATTTTTAGCTGAAGCACAGTGTAGGTCTTATGATGGGATGCTTCTTCCACGGCTTTTGTGGTCAGTCCCTTAGGTTAACACTCACTACCTACTGTTTTTCTACACATATTTTACTTGTTTTGCGCAAAATAAGGCAATTCAGTCTTCCTCATAATACTCAGCTATAATGCAGGGCAATGAATACACTGACCAATAATGCACTGGCATTAAGTCAAGTCAAGTCAAGTCAAGTCAAGTCGAGCTTCATTGTCATTCCACTACATGTGGGTACATACAGTGGAACGAAACGTCGTGCCTCACAGTGCTACATAAATACTAACATGCAACAATGAAGTAAAAAACCTTTACACAACTAACCTATAAATATACTGTATATAAATGTTAACCTATTCATAGACTAAAAAATACAAACTGTACGAATGCTTCAAATGAATACTGTACATGTGCAGAGCGAAACATTGCAAGTCAAGCATCTTGCTGGTGAACAGTGTAAGGTGATTTGTAGTACATGAGCATGTAATCATACATATACTATTGAGTCTTTTTGTGGGATTATGTACATGTTATATGGTAACGTGTGAAAAGTGTCTAGTGCGAATAGACACTTAATGTGGTGGACTTGTGCATTTACACTGTTGACATAATGTTCCTCGAGCGGTACCATGAGGCGGCATTAACTGGGTTTTATGTATTTGGGTCATGTTTGAGTTCCCCTAATTCCTTATAAATTACTATGACTCTCTCTCTAGATAACATGATAAATGCGATCCCTCTGCAGGTGTATACCTTCAGGGATAAAGGCATGCTAGAGTGGTATTTGTCTTTTAACAAAATGCTTGGTGTAACAGCTCCGTTTTTTTGTGGCTTAGTGGTTAAAATGTGGTGCTGGCAAGATACAGGTTTAAACCTTAGAGCTTGAATTGCTACCATTGTGCCCTTGGGCTGCTTAAATCCCGAATATGGGCTCATTGATAATGACATCAACAATGATATCTGTACTAGTATTACCCATCTATTTTTTTTTATGTGATTTGCTTTTATTACAAAGTGTCTGATAAACGAAGAAAAGAGAGAGAAAAAAAGGATCGTCAACAAACCATGAACCTTATATTGTAGTGCTTTCATGCATAAATAAATGACAAATTCATATCAGACAGGTTTTTAACATCATCCGTGTTGAGAGGGGGTGACATGCTTCACAACTGACCTGTCGAATGTACGTCCTCCAAATGCAGAATGAAATGATTACATCCCTAATGGCACTACTTCAAAAAGCATGACTGCGATAGTGAGAAATCCCAGCAGGAATGTTGTTAAACTTTTAGGAGCAACAACAGAGTTTTTAGGTAGGAGGAGGTGGCAGTAATGACAATGACTGCAGCTCTCAATGGATTCACATCCCCTTGGATTCTAATTTGATTGTATGCAATTACACGTTTAAATGTGTCCCTAATGGAATGATCATGTTTGCCCTTCAGTAGCAACCCTGATGTGGCATATGGCTTTTTTCCTATTTATTGCTAGAGGGGAGACTTTAACCTCAATTTTAATTAATTTTTAAAAGCAAAGTCAGACAATCAGTAATCAGCAAATCAATGTTGTTGTTTTTTTTCAATTTGTATTTTTATAAACTAATGACTTAAATAAAAGAATAGTTCACACCAGAAATGAAAATGTGCTGACCCTTAGGCCATCCAAGATGTAGATGAGTTTGTTTCTTCATCGGAAACAGATTTGGATAAATTTAGCTTTGCACTACTTTCTTATCAAAGGATCCTCTGCAGTGAATGGGTTCTGTAAAAATGAGAGGTCAAACAGATGATAAAAAGATCACAAGTTATCCAAACCACTCCAATCCATTAATTAGCATCATGTGAAGTGAAAATCTGCATGTTTGTGATAAACAAATCCATCATTCAGACCATTTAACTTCAAACCGTTTCTTCCAGCTAAAATATGAGTCATCCATCCATAATATTGCTTTCTCCAGTGAAAAAGTCTTCTCGTCTGAATCAGTAGAGAAAATATGAGTGAGTGAAAGTGAAATGATGTGTGGTCAAGTATGCTGACCCATACTCTAAATTTGTGCTCTGCATTTAACCCGTTCAAGTGCTCACACACAGTAGTGAACACACACCCGTAGCAGCGGGCAACCAATGCTGTGGTGCCTGGGGAGCAGTTGGGGTTTTGGTGCCTTGCTCAAGGGTCTC
>QVTF01007812.1:0-25190 GCA_003573665.1 Oxygymnocypris stewartii
AACATCTTAATGTTCACTGAAATGTTCTTTGGGGAACCAAAAATGGTTTCTTATATTACATCACTGTGAAACCCCCCTTGAGAGCGCAGTTCACCTACAAATTTAACATTTACAAACCCATATGACTTACTTTCTTCCATGTAACACTGAAAGGAGATGTTTCACAGAAAGCTCCTGCTGCACTTTTGCATGCAACACAATATTTACACTATTAAGCTCCAAAAAGGCTGTAGGCACCATGAAGCACCATAAAAATAGTCTTTATGACTGTTTGACTGTCCAAGTCAACACAATTCAGTCTTTTTTTTCTAACTAAATATTCCTGGTCTAAAAGTGAACACCTAAACATCCAAACATATCTTAATGGGTAAAAAACAGAATAGTTTACCCAAAACTGAAACTTTGTTGAAAAGTTACTCACTCCCAGGCCATCCAAGATCTAAAAGCGTTTGTTTCTTCATCAGATTTGGAGAAATGTAGTATTACATCACTTGCTCACCAATGGATCCACTGCAGTGGATGGGTGCCGTCAAAATGAGAGTCATATCACAGTAATCCACACCATTCCCGATTATTATATTGGATTATTGTGATGTTTTTATCAGCTGTTTGGACTCTCATTCTGACGGCACCCATTCACTTTCTCCATTTCTCCAAATCTGTTCCCATGAAGAAACAAACAGATCTACATTCTGGATGGACTGAGGGTGAGCACATTTCCAGCACATTTTTTACGTATTGTGCCACATTTGTTGTAGTTGAATATTCTGCTTCACTCAGAAATATATAAATGATTTGTGAATAAATAAGTGAAGACACAAGAATGAGTAAATTATAATATAATAATTTCTTTATAGGAACTAAAATGCAGATTATTTGCTTCTTGATCTGTAAAACAGTTTGCACGAACCCACAACCATTCCTTTTTTACTTCTGATGTGAGAAGTTTCTGTAAAACGATTTACTCACTGCTCGGTCTGCTGTTTGTTTGCTTCATGGTTCAGTCAGACCTTCAGTAAAGAGCGCTTGTGTATTTTCTAGCCATATACAGTCATGAAATGGTGTGAAGCCAGGCGAGGGCCATTAGCTGTGGGCCAGCGATGATCAAATGGTTATTAATGTGGCTCCGTGAACACATATGCAGCTGAGACAGACATCTGTGAGTTAATGAAAACTTCACAACGCCACTAAAGCGACCGCTGAAGGGGGGAAAGAACTGAAGAAAAGGCAAGAAATGAAAGAATGGATCATGCTGGAAGGGAATTGGATGGAGACGAATATATGATGCAGCTGGAATGGAATGAAATGGATCCTGATGGAACGAATCAGAATAGAATAGAATAGAATGGAGAATTCAAAGAAATCAGTAATGCTTTACAATAAGGTTCAATTCAGTAAAATTAGTTAATGCATTAGCTCGGATGAGCTTTATTTGTCACATACACAATTATACAGAGTATAATGAGCAGTGAAATGTGTTCTCTGCATTTAACCCATCCAAGTGTACACACTTGGAGCAGTGGGCAGCCAACTGTGCAGCGCCCGGGGAGCAGTCGTGGACTTCCTGTCGGAGCCGGGATTAGGTATGAAGAACTAACAGAAAATCACAATTACAGCATTTAATATATATATATATATATATACACAGCATTTAATATATATATATGTATGTATATATTACAGTAACATTAACAGTATCAGTTGTTAATTCATGTTTGGTTCTTAGGTGAACTAATGTTAATCTATAAAACTTAAAATGTTAAAAATGTATTAGCATTTGCAGAAATTAACATTTCATATTTCATCTTGGCTAATGTATTACCGGTAACATAATTGCATTCAGAAACGTTAACATAATCATATTAGTTGCATTAACCAAAATTAACACATAACCTTATTATAAAATGTCATCACATCAAAAGACTGTGAGCCAGTTCAACAGCCTGGTCTCCTTTTTCACGCTAAACTCACGAATGTGCATAAAGACATTCAAAAGCAGGTTTTTGTCTGGCAGACACGCCGCACGCTTACACACGCACTCAGATTGATTACGTTCTCAGCAGTGTTTATGAGCCCTGTCCAAGCCTGCTGGGAGAAGGAATCAGGGTCCGTGAACAAGCTCTTTACACTGACTCACTGCCTCCGCAGTTAAAGCACACCGCTGGTGGGACCATCTCGCTCATTACAATCTGCTGAAATGAAAAGAGCAAAGACCCTGTTGATGCTGGTGTCACCACTGCCAGGTTTCTTAACTAACTAACCAGGAAGACTTCCTTCAACAATAAAGCCCGCTTCACAAAAAACATGCTGCTTGAAATGTGTTTTCATATACTGTAGCTTTTATAGTGACTTGTAAGAAATGCAAGTGTGTCCAGTGCTTCAGCAATTGAAAACAGACATTGTGACGTAATAAATAAATAACTGAATGCATACATTTTAAAATAAAATATGGTTACAATATTTTACAATACTACTGTCTTTGACTGTATTTTTGATCAATTGTTGGCAAGCAGAAGCATCATAAAAAAACTACATGAAAAATTACAAAATCATAATGCATGTTCTGTCTTTATAGTTACATTTATCTAATTATGATTTATTTAAAAATATATTTTAAGAATTGTTCTGCAAATTGGATATTAGGGCTGTCAAATTGATCAGATGCGATTAATTTCAGTCAAAATGAAACTTTGTGTTGACAGTATATGAGTGTGTACTGTGTATATTTATATTTTATATATATTTATATTTAGGAAATATTTACAATTTATATTATATATGATTTATATATATATATAAACATTGAAAAGTTTGTTTACATAATATATGTAAATACACACATATGTATTTAAATATATACATATGTGTGTATTTACATATATTATGTAAAGACAAACTTTTCAATTGTGATTAATCTATTTGACAGCATAAATATTTATATTTATAACAAACATTTATATAAATATATGAAAAGTATCAGTTGTAAATAATCTTTAACATTTGTATGAAGATAATTTTGACTTTAAAAATCACTAATATTTAAGCAGAATTAAAAATACTTAAATATGTTCTGCAAATTGGATATCATACACATAAATATTTATATGAATTATATATATACAGTATAGAATCACAACCCCCCCCCCACACACACACACACACACACACGCACATGTTTTATCTAGATCAAATATCTAATACATCTTTAGAATAAGATAAATGTACTGATGCAGGACTGCATTAGATCTTGACTTGCTTTAAGACAATGTATCTTTATTGTGGGAGTATTTTATAGCAGTAAACAAGCTAAAAATGTCAGAGAAATAAATCTGCCTGTGCACTCACATATTCATAAAATAATGCATTGTTGCACAAATGTATTTTGTTTGAATGATTTTATTCTAACTGGCGGTACAGTTTTCTGCAGCATTGATGTTGCAAAGAGTGACGACTAACTAATAAATCTGACTCTTTCGTTTACGAGGAAAATGTTTCCATTGATGAAGAGATGCCATCAGACACAACAAGGACGCTCAGGACATTCATTAGCAATGATGTCACAGAAACTATATTGATTAAGTGCTTAAAGGATTGCTTTCAGTATCTCTCCCAGAAGGAGAGCAAGTTTGTTATTGCCTTTTAAAGGAAACGGCAAATTAAATTCTGCCACAAACAGCTTATTTGTGTAAAGTTACAGCTAGCATGTCCTGTTCAAGTGTCTGTAAAATAACTGACAGACTGTAGAGAGGGAAAAATGAATGCAAATGGAGCATGCAGAACTGCAGTGTGCGCATGTGTGTGAACAGATTGAGTAAATGTTTTCCTGCCACACCACACCAGACACACACTGTCTGCTCGTCATGTTTAGAATGCTAATGCTGTCCTGCCGCTCTGAAACAGTAAAGGGCACCGCGGCATTAATCACGGCTTCACGCTAACACCTGCTGCAGTCGAGGACACCAGAAACCAGACCACTCACAACAAGACAAACCTCACAGAAATCCCATGTAAGGTGACATTGCTGGAGCTAACTGAAGGTGACAACAACACTGCAAAGAATAGAATAGAAAATATAAACTAAAATACATTTAGTGAATTATTATGCTTTAAACATGAATCACAAGCCAATGAAACACAACAAAATAGACTTATTTCTGAGATATATTCAGAGAAAGGCTGATCTTATATCCTTAATACATTTTATGTCTTTTTAGTTGTACTATGATGATTATTTGTTTCAAAACACAGAAATAAAAATACATTAAAATTCTATATAACATTATAAAATAAATAAAATATATTTCATATATATATATATATATATATATAAAATAAAAGTTATATTTGTAATATATATTGTGTTTCAAAAAGCAGAGAAAAAAACAATTTTATATATAAATATAATAAATACAGAAATACATTGTGTGTGTGTGTGTGTGTGTGTGTGCGGGCGGGGGGTGGGGGTGGGGTGGGGGGGGGAGGGTGGAGGGGGTGTGTGTCGTGGTGTGTGTGTGTGTGGTGTGTTGAGATGGGTGTGTGAGAGTGTGTGTGTGTGGTGGTGTGTGTGTGTGGGGGTGGTGTGTGTGAGGGCGTATGTGTTTGTTGTGTGTGTGGTGTTGTGTGTGTGTTGTGTGTGTGTGTGTGTGTGTGAGAGTGTGGTGTGTGCTGTGTTGTGTGTGGTGTGGTGTGTGTGTGGTGAGTGTGTGTGTGTGTGTGTGTGGGAGTCGTGGCTTTGTGTGTGTGTGTGTGTGTGTGTGTGTGGTGTGTGTGTGTGTGGGTGTGTGATGTGTGGTGACTGGTGTGTTGTGTGTGTGTTGTGTGTTGTGTGTGTGGTGTGTGGTGTGAGTGTGGTGTGTTTGTGTGTGTGTGTGTGTGTGTGTGGTTAGCTGTGACAACACCTTGTGAAAATATGACACAGCGCTGCCCACATGACTATTGCACCTACAACAGGGATGATTTTTGTTCAGTCAAATGCTTTCTAAAAATGATAATGTAGTTTTAGTCCCACCCGACTTCTTGTTTCTAAACAATACATCGACAATTAAAGATTTTCATTGTGGTCTTTTTAGGGCCGTAAACTATTTCCCAGTAAGACATATGCTAATGAAGTGTTAACAAGTTTGGTTGACCATTGCCAAAAAACTACAACAGACAGATATGGTGCTATCATGACCATACAGACTTATACAGTCAAACCAAACATTATTCAGACACCAGATATAATTGTTAATATTTTTTGGGCGCGTAGAAAAATAAAGTAAACTGTGACATATTACACCCAATAATTCTTCATACAGTGGACTACCAGTAAAAATTGATAAATATTTGGGACCAAAAATGATTCAGACACTTTGACTTTGACCATGTTTTACTTAAGTGTTTTTCTTTCATTGCTAAAGCACCCTTTGTACACCACAGACTGAAACCAAATGTAGCTTTGCTTGGTAATTGGTTGACCTAAATTGGTATCATCTGATTGTGTGCTTAAGTTTAACAGCTGACAGCTATTCAACCGAATTCATTACATACCTTTCAATCAAAGCTATCTGACATTATCAAGATGAATTTGTTCTGACTCCAGTTTCTAAACTATAGCTAATAAACTGTGATGATGTGAGAAATGTTGAAGGTGTCTGAATAAGGTTTGGTTTGACTGTAACTCTGTATATCTGTGAGCATTATGCTAAGCGAGAGATATTTTTGTGTGCTGATTAACAGACGGTTTAGCAGGGAAATCAATATTGTTTTTATTGTTTTGCATGAAGGACAACAGGGAATTCACGACGCGACCAGACAAAGGTAAAATTACCACTTCAAAGTTTATGAGATGGCAAAATGATTTTATGCATTCTGCGTCCGTCTGGTATCTTGTCCTGGAGGCGAATGAACATGGGCTGAAAAATTACAGAAGGCAACCGAGAGCAGCCAGATACTTTAAGGACGGTGAGATGATCCAGTAAATCATCAGCGACATTCACGCCGTGAGACAAAGTGTCTGGTTTGGATTTCCAGCTCAAATGACCTTTAAAACGTGGCCCATGTATCAGAGTGGAGTAACCGGTAAACACATGCTCCTAAACTTAAAACATCTGAATCTGAACATATGAATGAACTGTGTCCAATTATCCAATACTTATTACATTTATTTTCATATATGAAAGTAGCCTATATTGGAATGGATCACTTTATAAAATAGATTATTATAGCTGTAAAATCCTTTTTATTTCATAAAAAACTGTCACTTTTTTAAGACAATAGAAGATATAAAAAAATACATAATCAAGACTTTATTTAAGATTCAAAATTGATGCATGATAATTAAAAAAAATGTGATGCCAATAACAGCTATTTCAATGCATAAAACCCATTATACTGTATGAGAAAAATGCTGTGATTTTATATAGCCTTTGAAATGAAATAAATAACAATATATTCTACATTTTATTCTAAACTCTAACTTCAATGGCTGTGTCATTAAGCTGGTTGTTACTGGTTTAACTAACCTGGGCTGCGCTTCCCAAAGCATCGTAAGCCTAAATTGATTGTAGCTCCATTGGTTTCAATGGGTCTACGATGTACTTAACCATACAATGCTTTTTGGAAACGCAGCCCTGCTAAGTAAGATTCTCCTCAAACTGTTTGTGCGCTATATCGTTGACCTGAAGATCCTGAAGAGCTGATAACATGCTGGAAGGTCTCCCTCCTCTTTAGCCCGGATGACGTGGCGTCCGTGATTTCCAACAAGAATGTCAAATTCGGACTCGTCTGACCATAGAACGCTTTTCCACTTTGAAAGGTCCATTTTAAATGAGCCTTGGCCCACAGGACACGATGACGCTTCTGGACCATGTTCACATGCGGCTACTTTTAGCATGATAGAGCTTTAGTTGGCATCTACAGATGTCACGGCAGATTGGGTTTACTGACAGTGGTTTCTGGAAGTATTCCTGGGCCCATTTAGTAATGTCAATGACAGAATCATGCTGATGAGTGATGCAGTGTTGTCTGAGGGTCCGAAGACCACGGGCATCCAACAAAGGTATTCGGCCTTGTCTCTTACGCACAGAGATTTTTACAGTTTCTCTGAATCTTTTGATGATGTTATGCACTGTAGACGATGAGATTTGCAAAGCCTTTGCAATTTGACGTTGAGGAACGTTGTTTTTAGATTTTTCTCTTTTATAGCTAATCATGTTACATACCTGATGTCAATGAACTTAATTAGTTGCTAGATGTTCTCCCAGCTGAATCTTTTCAAAACGTCTTGCTTTTTCAGTCCTTTTGTTGCCGACGTGCCAAATTTTTTGAGACCTGTAGCAGACATCAAATTTGAAATGAGCTCATGGATAAAAGTGTCTTAATTTCTCCATTAAAATATTTGTTATGTTGTCTATGTTCTATTGTGAATAAAATATGGGCGTATGTGATTTGAAAGTCTTTTAGTTTTTATTTTATTCAAATTTAAAAAAACATCCCAACATTTCTGGAATTCGGGTTGTATTTATGTTTACATATGCATAATAATAGACGGACTAGAAACGCTCCTGAAATGCTCAACACTTTAAAGACACCTCAGGGGAGAACAATAATGTCAAAACTGCAAAGTGTTCATCGTTTCTTTCCTGACCTTCCATTAACGTTGTGCTTTTGCAAAAAGAACGCAACCTGTGGAGATTCCATTATAAAGCAATTTACTTTACCTGCCGAGTGCTGCTGGCAAATTACTACCCTGAAACTCCATCATGCGAGAGGACGTGTCTTAATTAAGCTGCCAAAACACAAAACACACTTATGATGTCTAATTGTATGACAAGAAGTTAGGATGGTCTGCCACAGCTTTAACAGTGCTCGCCAGTGTCAAAATGATTGAGATGGCCAATCAAATCAAAGGAAGTGGGACTTTACAGTTACAGATAAAGAATATGATTTTCAGATGATCATTTAAAAATCAATTAAAAATTATAAATTTTTATTTTATGCCAAAAATCATTATCAAATCACTTTTATTATTGTCACATCACCACAGCACACGTGCCTTGGTGAGTGAAAGGCACATTAGGATATTAAGTAAAGATCATGATCCGTGCAAATATCTTAAATATATCAACTTAATTTTTGTTTAGTAATATGCATGGCTAAGAACTTCATTTGGACAACTTTAAACTTTAATATGGATTTTTTTTTATGCACCTTCAGATTCCAGATTTCCAAATAGTTGTATCTCAGCCAAATATTGTCCTGTCCTAACAAAGCATACATCAATGGAAAGATTATTTATTCAGATATTAGATGTATAAAATGTTTAATTTCGAAAAACTGACCCTTTTGACTGTATGACCTTATGGTTTTGTGGTTTAGGGTCACATTTGACAACTGGTTATAGCTTGTTAAACGACCAACAGTAATATCCTGTTATGCAAAATAGTCAACATTTTGTCAAATTTCATTTGATTTTAAAATAGAATTAACCATTTATGAGATTCACATTTTTCATAGTTGAATGTGATGAGAAACGCTGTTTTGTGTTTTCAATGTATGTACACATCCAGCAAACAGAGAACGTTCCCTAACTTTGCCATTTGGCTATTTTTGATTTTTTTTTGGAAAGCCTTCTCCAAACTTAGGGAACATGGAGTTTACATAAAGACAACACCTGGCTAATCAACAGTTAACGTTAGAATGTTCTGGGAATGGAATATGGAATGGAATTTTCTAGGCTATTTGTATTTAAAAATGAAAACAGTATTTGCAAACACTTATAAAATACATTTTTTACAAAACGTTTTCTTTCTTTGCCTAAAACCATTTAAATCCTTTATTTAATTCCTTTAAAGACCATCACAATACACATAACCTCAAATTTGGCAGCTGAATGAATGCGAGACGCTCTGTTTAATTAATAAGGCTTCTTTTAGCTGTTTTACAGTCCATTTCTGGGACTGAACATACGGTAACTTAGTCCCTTCCAGAAGCGCAGTAACCGTGAGACTTGAACAGGAGAAGAAAGCAGCAGATCAAATGTCGTCCGCCGTGATGTCAGTTGTGGCCCCGCTCTGACGTCAGCGCTTACTGACGCCTCGGCTAAAAATCTAGGTCATATTTAAATCTTTGAAATCTACATCCTCCGGAGCAAATATGGATTACTTTAAATTTCACTTCCCATCTCTCTCTCCACCGGTTTTCGGCCTCCTCCCCTGCTCCCCTCTGTGTACCATACCTATAAATATCAGCTGCACTTCAAAGAGATTTGAAGAGTCTTCCAGCTACATCCAGAAACATTAGAGACTGACACAGAGAGGAAACTGATAGCTGCCGGCTGTTCAATGCTTTGACTAAAGAATGGAGAAACAGGCCCTGATTAAACAAAGTGATCAGCAGTTAGGCTTAGGTTTTAATGCAAAGTGAATGGGGCGCCTGCACCTCTCTTCACTGTGGTATATTTGGCAAGGGGGTCAAGTATAGTCCATTTAGCGGCAGGCATGGGTGCAAAGAGCATTTTTGTCCACTGATGGCCATTCAGATGTAGCAGATTCTGATGAAACAACATTTTTACAAGCAACGTTGAAATCACTAAATGCCTGATTCTTTCTTAAAAGGCAAATTGCTGAATTTTTTCAGCTTGCTTGTGATTGAGTTAATGTATTGATGCTATAAACATACATACCCATATATATATGTGTATATATGTTTTTTTGTTGCATTTCTTGCTCTTTTTTTTGCATTTTGTTTAGCATTTTTTTGCATTTTTACAAACTATAATACTTTGTTTACACAACTTGATTAACAGTAATAAACTATACTAATGATAAACACACTTGCTGTACATTTTATAGTCAAACTCACAAAGTGGCAGAATATGATTAAAAGTAGCGATATGATTAAACAATTATTATTAGTTTGATATTATTGTAATATTATTAACTAATAATAATGATAATAATATTACTACTGCTAATAATATTATATGTAATATGTTTTTACACAGCGTGAGTGCTTGCATATAATTCATACTATGGTTTGTATTTGTCATTAATAATAATATGTTTGGTTTATTCTATTAATATTAAAAACAAAGAAAAAGTTTTATTTTATATTTATTTATTCATTAATTAATTTACTAGTTGGTTTATTTTAATAATAATATTAAAACATTTGTTTTACATATTTATTTATTAATCCATTTATTGTTCATAATAATAATTATAATAACACATTTTAGTCGAATACTACTACTATGAATAATAATAATACATAATATGACAAAGGGGCAGAATATGATGATTAAAACATGATTAATAATAATAACAATAATAATAATATCTGTTTATTTGATTCATATTAATAATTGTGAAATGGTCTGTTTTTATTATTAATAATTATTATTATTATACTTCTACCAAGTAATATAGTTTATTAGTCTAAATCTAGGATGTTGACACACAAATACATAATTTAACTTCAAATGTCATCCAGACATGTCTAGGTCATATTAAACCCCACATGAATAAATAACAAGTTTTCATGAAAAATGAAGGGCATTCTGTGCAGTTTTGGTAAGATTGACCCAAGCAGCCGCTGTATTGATTTAGGAGTGTGTCCCCAGTTCTGTTCTCTCTCCTCATCCTCTTGTTTATGTAACGGGGAGATTTAATGTTTTTACACAGCGTGAGTGCTTGCATATAATTCACACTATGTTTTGTGTTTGTCGTTAACGGAGCGAGAAGTGACTGATAAGTGCATGCTAATGAGCGGGAATGAAACAGGATGTGATGTCATCAGAGCTTCCGGTCCGCCGGGTTTAGTAAACGCTTTCATCTGAGCCGCCTCAGTTTACTTACTTGAGTGTCTGACAACCTATGCATTCATAAGAACCAGAAACTAAACTGTTATTGGTCCTATAGTGTTGTGTAGTCTTGTGTTTGACATTTTGCAGCTCAATCTGTTTAAATAGGAGTTATACAATTTACAAGCAAACAAATAAAAAGAAAAACAGGTGCAACCTAACAGATTTAAGACTTTACTCGAGGAATTCATTTTACTCACAAGACAGCAAGTTTGACAATCCTGCTCCCTTCGATTGGGATCATTTCTAATTTGTAACTTTTTTTGCTTTGTACATATTTTTTTGTATTTTGCTCTGTATATTTGAGGACTCGATTTTACCATAAATATAGAACAGCACAAAAAAATGCATTCAAAATGTAGTGTGCATGGATAGTTAGCACACATATAATACTTTAATTATATATTTCCATGTCCCAAGAGTAAATCAATTCCTTTCAAAAATGAGACAACTTTGGCATCCAATGATGAATTCTCACCAAGATTATTATAGTTAACTAAAACTGAAACTAAAAACATTAAAACAAATATTTTCCTTACTTGAAACAAAATAATAACCGCATTAATAATAATAATTATAAAAACTGAAACAGAATAACATTTAAAAAAAATATTTATTTCAGCTAGATGACAACATTTCTCATTTTGATTTAGTTTAATTTGTTAAAGAAATTTAATAATTAAAACTAAAATCGAAAAATTACAAAAACACACGACAAAATTACAAAAACGTTCACTAAAATAATAGTATATCAATGACACCAAAATAACACTGATTCTGCCGGTGTTTTTATAGTTAATTAAAACTACAAAGATAATAAAATCTGTTTCAGTAACTGTAATAAAGCTGAAACAAAATAAAATATAAGTATTAGATCAAAATTAAAGAAATGTTGCTATGAAATAAATAAGTTTAAGTTGAATTCCTCATCAAAAAAAATGTAAAACAAAAACTGAAATAAAATAACTTAATCATATATAGAAATTAAAACGAATTAAATAAACAAATTACACATGTAAAATCACTAAAAATTAAACTAAAATGAAAACTCAAAATATAAAAACTAATTCCAAATATTAATAATTACGATAATATAAAATAACAGCAATTGTCTCTAATAAGTGCTCATTTCAACGCACTACACTTGATTCGTGTTTGGAAACTCGTGATGATGTGGTGAAGCTTGTGGTGCAGAAATCAGCTTTTATCAGATCAAATGATGTTTTATTAGATGTTGCACCCTTGTGAGCGTCCGGGCTTGAGGCAGATGATCCAGAACATGCTGGCAGTCTTTCTAGAGCACTTCAAACTAATCAAAGCAATAGATTTTGTGAGCTATCCAAGTAATATCAGGTTTTACAATGCATTTTTGGAGCGTGCTGTACGACTGTCTGTAACGATGATTATAGACCGGCAAACTCTCCGTGTGCTTCTCAAACACGCGAGTGCCGTGCCGTGCCGATGAGGTCATGTTGTAAAGGGCAGATGGGTGCCGTGGAGTTTGGCAGGTGTTGAATCAGATGGCAGACATGAGAGCGAAGCCCTGCCAAGACCGCAGTTCATCTGTGGAGCCGAGGGCCCGAGATCTGCCGTGAAACCACACATAAAAGCCTGCGTTTATACGGTCCATATCTGGCACAGATCTGATCTGTAGAGAAAGAGAAACACATCTTATCTGATATCATCTGGTTTGGGCCATCGATACACCACAGTTTGCAATGCATGTGAAATTACAGTAACCCATACGGTGTGTTTTATTCAATAAAGCCAGAAATTAACAAAAGACAGTGAAAAAGTGTTCAAACATACATAAGCGAATAGTGTAACAGATACATTTCATATCCAAATGTTACTTAAAAATGCATTTATTTGCACTGTAATGCACTGTGCATTGGAAAATAAAATAAAATCTCATTATTGTATTACAAATACTCATTACTGCATTACATACCATTGTTAATAAATAAAATAATTATCATTACTGCATTACAATGCATTAATAAAATAAAACAATACTGAATAAACAAAAACAAATCATACAAAATGATAATAAAATAATTATAAATATAAATTAATATTACAATAATTAATATAAATGTATTTGGCCAGATCAAATTTGGTTTGATATAATTTAATTTAGTCCCTATAATACATTTTATCAAAATTAATAAATAAATCCGTTTGTTAATGTCACATAAAAATCTATTTAGTTGGTTGCATTGCTTTGAATTTTGCTTTGATTTAAATTAAATGTAAATAATAATAAAATAAAATAAATAAACTGACAATAACATAAAATAATAAAAACATTGGGCACATCAGTTTTGGCGTGTTATCTCATTTTAATCTGTCCCTTTATGCCACTTAAACAAATATTTGGTTATATTCAATGCATTGTACTGCATTGAAAATAAACTGAAAATTAAATAAAATAAAAATAAAAATTAAATAATATTCAAATAAATCAGTTCAAGCAGATACATTATGGGGGTTTGTTCTACCTGTTTTTAGATTAACCTATTTGTAAATGTCACTTGTAGTTGGTTGCATTGAATTGCACAGCACTGATTATAAATGAAATACTAAAAGAGTTTGAGTATTGATTTTGGACTAATCTACCCCAAAATGTCCCATAAAAATGAATTTGGTTGGTTCCCATTTGGGAAGATACATTTTGGGGTTTGGTATGAAAACAGATTGAATATAATAAAATAATTCTCTGCTTTAGGCCTTTAGTGTAAATACACCCAGAGAGTCTCAGAGCTTACAGACGTCTGTCTTGAACCTAAAAGAAATGTTTTTCAATGAGTTATTAAACTATTACAAGAGCAACGCTGCATTCTGGATGCGTACATCTCGTGCATTCAGTCACAACGAGGCTCGTGGATTAGAAACGACAGGCGTGAGGTACTTGGGGTTTATTTTGGGGTTGAATCAACTCAAGTCAGAGCACGATCAGCTCATAAACAAAAGCCTTGCATATGCAGCGGAAGAGAAAAACAATAAATACCGCAGTCCATGCAAATAACGTCATACTAGAAACCAAATCCACAGTCAATTAGTTTTGTTCATGCTCAGAATGGACTAATTAAGCGCAATCGTGAAAATAAAGATAATTGAACATTTATGCCTGTGAAGAATCCCTGTCTCGTGTCGTATTCTTTAACAAAAAAAGTGCAGAATGTGACAAGGATTTACTCACAGAAACTCTCCTTCTCTCCATAGATCCCAAACTTCATTTCACGGTTATTAAGTTCATTACGTCTGTCATGCTTGAACGGTCTGGAGCCACTTTCAGAGAGGTGGGAGCGGAGAGCTGATAAAGGCCCAACAAACGCACACATCAAGTAAGACTTGTCATTAAAAGTAAAGAAAAAGGAGATTATTTAGCTTACGTGGATCATTATTCGGCTGCTAAACTCAATAGCATGTGTCTCAAAATAACTCTTATGGTTAGTGGTTCGAACAAATACCTAAAGGGATAGTTCACACAAAAATGAAGATTTGCTGAAAATGTACCCACCTTCAGGTCATCCAAGATGTAGATGAGTTTGTTTCTTCATCAGATTTAGAGACATGTAGTATTGCATCGCTTGCTCACCCATGGGTCCTCTGCAGTGAATGGGTGCCGTCAGAATGAGAGTCCAAACAGCTGATAAAAACATCACAAAGTTCAAGCCATCCATTACTGAAAAATAACTTTACTTACCTACTATTGGAACAGTCATCAATAAACAGTTCATAAAGCAGTCATGAAGACACAAAATAGGCTGTGTTTCGTCTCAGTGACCCTTTGAAAAGGAGCAAAGAGTGTTACTCTATTGGTGTAAAGGTTATTTAATTACCATCGCTCTGAAAGTACAGATACAAAGACAGGTACAACGGTGAGAGAAAGGAAAAAGATGAGAGAAAAATTTGAGGTGACCTTTAAACAGCACTAATAAGTGTGTGTGTCTGTGTGTGTGTGTGTGTGTGTGTGTGTGTGTCTGTGTGTGTGTGTGTCTGTGTCTGTGTCTGTGTCTGTGTGTGTGGGTGTGTCTGTGTGTGTGTGTGTGTGTGTATGTGTCTGTGTGTGTGTGTCTGTGTCTGCGTGTCTGTGTCTGTGTGCGTGTGTCTGTGTGCGTGTGTCTGTGTCTGTGTGTGTGTGTGTGTGTGTGTGTCTCTCTGTGTGTGTTTGTGTGTGTGTGTGTGTCTGTGTGTGTGTGCGTGCGTGCGTGTGTCTGTGTGCGTGTGTGCGTGCGTCTGTGAGTGTGCGTGTGTCTGTATTTTTGTGTGTGTGTGCGTGTGTCTGTGTGTCTGTCTGTGTGTGTCTGTGTGTGTGTGTGTGTGTGTGTGTCTGTGTGCGTGTGCCTGTGTGTCTGTGTGCGTGTGTGCGTGCGTGCGTCTGTGTGTGTGCGTGTGTCTGTATTTTTGTGTGTGTGTGCGTGTGTCTGTATTTTTGTGTGTGTGTGCGTGTGTCTGTTGTGTGTGTCTGTCTGTGTGTGTGTCTGTCTGTGTGTGTTTCTGTCTGTGTGTGTGTCTGTGTGTGCGTATGTGCGTGCGTGTGTGTGTGTCTGTGTGTGTATATGTGTGTGTGTGCGTGTGTCTGTGTGCGTGTGTCTGTCTGTGTGTGTCTGTGTGCGTGTGCCTGTGTGTCTGTGTGCGTGTGTGCGTGCGTGCGTCTGTGTGTGTGTGTGTGTCTGTATTTTTGTGTGTGTGTGCGTGTGTCTGTATTTTTGTGTGTGTGTGCGTGTGTCTGTGTGTGTGTCTGTCTGTGTGTGTGTCTGTCTGTGTGTGTTTCTTTCTGTGTGTGTTTCTGTCTGTGTGTGTGTCTGTGTGTGCGTATGTGCCTGCGTGTGTGTGTGTATGTGTGTGTTTCTGTCTGTGTGTGTGTCTGTGTGTGTATATGTGTACGTGTGCGCGTGTGTGTGTGTGGCTCTGTAACACTAGTGTCAGTCTCAGATTTTCTCATGGATAACCTACAGACCGTTCACGGACTGACTGATGCATACTACTCTCAAAAAAGGCTCGCAAAAACTGTCTGGTTTGACTCAATTTCTGGGAATGAGGATGCACAGGTTTTTATCAGTCTGTCAGGAAACCAAAGGCATGTTTACAAGTTCCTGGGCCGTTACTGCGAGTGTTTCTGAAGAGGAACTGGTTGCTGGATTTGCATCAAATGTTTTTCATAAATCTTGTCCACTTATTCTGGATTACATGTAACATATTTTATAGATAAAGCTAGAACAAGCGGAAAATACTTTATGGGTGCTTTATGTCTCACTATAAGAAATCCCCAGGTCATATTTTAACTAGCCACAGTTTCAACCCAAATTCTCATTATTGTATTTCATTTTAAATCAAATCTTTTAACTAATTGTTGATTTACCTATCCCCAAATGTCACATAAAAATGTAGTAGGTTACATTGAATTGCCCTGCACATTAGTACAATGCAGCACTTTGAAAATCTAAATGAAATAAAATAATTTGCTTGTTTGCATTGCATTAAATTAAATATAATGGTAAAATATACAAAAAATATAATTAGAGCATTACATAGCATTAATAAAATGAATTGCATTGATAAATTAAATTAAACTGAATTTTTAATGAAATTCAATGAAATAAATGTCTTTCTTAGTTTTAGATGAACCAATCCCTAAATGTTACTTAAAAATGAAATTGAACTTGAATATAAATTGAAACAAAATAAAATAAATTAAATTTGGTCAGATCAATTTTGGAGGTTTGTTAAATCCGACTTCAGATTAATCTGTCACTAAATGTCACTAAATGAATGTGGCTGCTTGGATTGCATTACATTTCATATAAAATAAAACAAATTCTCATTACTGTATTGCAAAGCAGTGTATTGCTAGAATAATTATTATCATTACTGCATTACATTGCATTGATAATTAAAATAAAAAGGTCTGGACATACTTTTAGGTAAATGTAGTTTACTACACCAAATATTAATATAATTTATACTTACAGTTGTACTTTACAGCAAATAAGCAGACACTAGAGGTGGGAGTGAAATTCATCCTCACAGACAGTCTGTGTACACGAGGATACACCCAGCACTACTGTTACCCAGAAGACAGAACGCACTCATGAAGCTCCTCTTCAGTACAACGCAGCACATCTCTCAGCTCTCACCTGCGCAGGTGCATCTGTCCTGAATACTAAGAGCCTGATGCGCTGTCACTCAGATATTCAGGCCGTGTTAGTGTGTGTGCGGGAGCAAGACCCACGCTGGATGTCCAGGAGGAATCACAAACCTGCTTTTCCTTCTTATCCCGACAGCTTTTCTGAACATCAGTGTTTCTCCCGCATGTCCAGAACGAAACAGCTGCAGCTCATAATACACTGAATTCTGTCTAATAAAAATGTCATATGTGAAATAGCCATTATTTGACTATTAACTACTGTATGCTAGCTTGTTCACTGTGTTATGTGAGTGATGACCAATCATCAAATACATTTTTTTTTTGCAAAATAAAACAACTATAACAATAATGAATATTAAATTATATAAAATACACAATTATATTAATACTATACTTTACATATGTGTATTTTTACTTTGTATGTAATGATAAATATTTTAAATGTATCCAATAAATTATCAAACTGAAAATTCAATGAGATATTTTCGATATTTAGATTTTTTTAAGAAAAACATTGCTATTTCATATATATAAGTTAAATGTAATGATACATTTCATATTAATATTAATTTTGAAATTAAAATAGATTTGCAAATAAAAAATAGAAACTGGTTACTGCATATAATAATAATATTAAAAGTATATACATTGAAATATATGTATATGCTTTATATAATACACATTATATATACTGCATAATTAGTAGAAGTAGATATAAAGTACTCTTTTCACATCCATGATTGAACTGCTGCTTTAGTTTCCGGGTTTGGGAAGGATTGACCTCCGTTAAGCTCGCGCTCATAAGATCAAGATGCTGATACATCAGCGTCAGCTCTGGGAAATTCATGTGCAGGTACTCCTGAAATCTGATCCTACCTTTGCTCTTCTGTGCATTTGGAGAACCGAAACGTTCCCAACTGGGAAGATGATTTGACCTCAGTCTATGATAATGCATGATTTCTAATCACCAGGTGGGACGTGGTTTGTTGAATCGAATGTTATCTAGACGCCTTTGACTGTAACGTTTCATGGACTATGCCAAATAAATATGTGATCGATCTGGCAAAACAACTCATATGTTGCTTGCAATATATTTTATTTCATCAGAATGCAAGGCTACCTTTGAATGCCCATCAATGGAGAAATAATGGAGAAATAATAGGACATTGACTGCTGCATTGCTTCAGCTTTTTAAGAAGTCAAATCAAATTAAAAGTAGAAAACACTCCAAGACCCTTTTGTTTTGTTCCATTGAGCTACTTATAACTGTTTATGATTGCAAGAACTCATTCTGTGTGAACCATTGTTGTTCTTTATTAGTACCAATTAGATACTATTATTGTTTTTTATTTAAATATTTTGAATTATTTTTATTTTTGTATTTTCTCATTTTATTTTGCTTTTTAAGTTTTAGGTAATTTTGTGTTTTTGTCATTTTATTCGTTTTTTATGTCAATAGATTTATTCATTTTATTTTTGTTAAATATTTAATTATATAAAATAATATTAATGCTATAATATAATATTTACATATGAATATAAATATATATTTGTATTATATTATATTAAAGAATTGAAACAATACAAACTGTATATGAAAACAATGTGTGTGTATATTTTCTGTTTTAATTTACATTTTAGTTAAAGTAATTTTTTTGTGTTTTTGTCATTTTTATTAGTTATTTAATGTCTATATAGATATAATTAAAATTATTTTAGTACATGCAGTTAAAATAAGAAATCGCATCTGCAACTAGCTGAAATAATGTAAATGTACGTTTTTTTCAGTTAAAGTTTGTTATTTCAATTAACAACTTTTTTCATGGTTTTAATGTAAGTTTTAGTTTAATGTAACATATGCTGGACTAGATAACTCATCTGTTCCTGTGGCTCAGTGGTAGAGCGTTGTGTTAGCAGTGCAAAAGGTTGTGGGTTCAATTCCCAGTGAACACATACTGATCAAATAATGTATAGCCTGAATGTACTGTAAGTCGCTTTGGATAAAAGCATCTGCTAAATGCATAAATGTAATCTAAATCTTGAGGGAAAAATAATTGATTAAAAAACTTTCGATTATTATTATTACTCACACAAATAAACCACATATTCAAACACTGGAGCAGGCCAAGAACAACATCTCAGCTCATTCATTCTGAGACCGCAGCGGCATCGCTAGCATCAGAGATCAGTCAGTCTGTCAGTAATACATGCTAATGCCCTCCACTTCCAGAGCAGAATACTGATACGTGTCAGCGTGAGAAAATGGGAGCCCTTCTTCTCTGCATTCGATGTTCGCACGTTCCTCTGGTTCTCTGAAAAGCTCTCTTGATGTGGAAAAACAAACAGAACCTCACAGCAGGAGCCGGCGGGTTTGAACTGCACGTGGGCTCGTGAATGATCAGTTCACGTCTCAAACGTTCTAGTGACTGTCAAGCTCGACAACACGTGATGATCATCGGATGATCCCGCAGTGCGCAGTGTGTTGTTTAGGGTCCCTGGGAGAAAAAATAAATATGCAACATATTTTATACGGCCAGGACAAACAACTGTGATTCACGTACAAACATTTACTCTGCGTTCGACGTCCTGGTGAAGTGATTACGAGTTTGTTAAATGGAAAAATAAACTCAATTGACTGAATAATATATATGTGTTCATGAAGTGAACACGGATCTGTTCCAAAACTTGAGCTGCCTACTTAGAAATCATTTTAATGGAATGTTACACCCCAAAATGAACATTTTCATCCAAGACGTAGATCAGTTTGTAACTTCATCAGATTTGGAGAAATGTAGCATTACATAATTTGCTCACCAATGGATGTGAATGGGTGCCGTCAGAATGAGAGTCCAAACTGATAAAAAGATCACAATAATACACAAGTAAACCACACCACTCCAGTATATCAATTAACTAAGTTTTTGAAATTAAATCCATCACTTAGACTTAGACTTTACTTTGTTGTCATTGTAACAATCTAATGAAATTATCAATGACACAATCCAATCCGCAGCATATCATTAAAATCATTAAGGAGCCTTAACTTTAAGTCCATAATCAATAATAACACTTCCTCTGTTGAAAAATGCATCTCCTGTTGTCCTCTCACATCACAATTCACCCACATTTCTTTAGATCTGTTTGGGCTGTTTTAACTTTAAAAATGGTGTTTGATCTGTGCATATTTCCCTCCTGATTCAGACCAGACAACTTTTTCACTGAAGAAAGCAATATCATGGATAAAGCCAAGATATTTTAGCTGGATTTTAGCCAGAAGCAATGGTTTTTAAAACATGTTAACGATGTACTTCGAGGTGTGGATTACTTGTGGATAATTGCAATGTTTTAATCAGCTGTTTGGACTCTCATTCTGACGGCACCCATTCACTGCAGAGGATCCAGCGGTGAGCAAGTGATGCAATGCTACATTTCACATTCACCCTACACAATTTAATCTAGTACATTAGATATTTTAGAGGATTACATCAGAATGCAATCACGAACAATCTGTGTTTTCCCATTTTTCTAGTGTTTCAAATCATTTTAATATCATGCTGCCTTACTGTCAGTGTAGGCTGTGGACAGCAACACGGCTCACTAGGTTTCACAACAGAGCTCTTGTAATACTAAACAGAGTGTGGAGAACCCCAGGTTTTTTAATGCATGACATAGCAGTTTCTCTCGTGAATCTCTGACTGAGGGGTGAACAATGTGTCCTCTGGAGCATGTCTGCTGCACTCTGAAAAAGTGGACCTGTGCTTTCTCACGCTAACAAGCTAAAGTAAACATGTAACTCAAACAGGAAGTCAAGGAGTAAAGCTGCTCTGACTCATTTAGTGTGCTGTATGCTGGAATATAAAGGACTTGTCATTTACTTTATAAATGCATTTAAATATCAGTGCATTGCCAAACATTGCAACATTATCTTAACCTGTTAACTGTCAGTTCCACCTTTTGAGTATAGGGCTGAAAATGTCCAACTTAAATTGTTATACATTTTGAATGCTTTGGAGCAAGGCTCTTTTTAAAGAAGACACTTGGTAGAGTATTGTAGAGGTGAAAAAAGTTATTAAAAGTATATTACAAAAAAGTTAGGGAAGTTTAGGTTTATGAAAATATCAAATGTACAAATTTAAATATTTATATTTAATGTAAAATATATATTTTACAAAACATGTTTCACTCTAAAACTGCTAGAGAATCAAAAACAAAACTCTGAAGAAGTTGTGTTCCAAATTTGAGGTTGATATCTAAAAAAAATGTGCTTTCAGTGAAATGTTGTTTGAGCGCAGTACCAAGCTTCTCCACTAAATGACCATCATTGGTAACCATATAAGGGTTTTAACCATTTCCATGTATGGTTTAAGTGATCTGAAACATGTTTTTCCTTACTTTTCTCAATATTTATGACATAGACATCACATTCAGAAGCATTAAGGGTGGTATGGCGGTATTTGATTTCAATTCAACCTCTAAAATAACACATAAAAGACATGCAACAAGAACCCTGGACGTACGTAATAGTTCATGCTGCACCAGAAATTTAGAACCTATTGATTTTTCTTTATATTCGAAACACTTTTAGACCGTTTAAAAAAAAAATAGAATGAATGTTATCTTTTGAACACTTGACATGAACATGAATGGAGATTTTTGCTGATGTTTCATGATTTTATATATGTATCACGGTTTCAAAGTAAAGGTCAGAACTCACTCTCTGAGTCTGATAAGTACTCTTCTTACAAATTAATAAATTACAGTTGCTCTGTAAAATATTTAAAAAATCAGTCCCCAGATATGAAAACTAGAGTCTTTAAGCATTCAAACGATATATAGTTTGTCAAGATTAATATTTAGTCTGAACCTAAAGCACTGTTTAAACATGTACTGGCAAGTGGGCCCGTGACAATTAACAGGTTTTAAACTAGTGTTGTCAGACTTTTTTGCTCCCAAATTCTAGCCAAAAATTGTATTAAGCTATATTCTTTAGATAACTGCATAACTGGACAAATCTGCATCTCTGGTGACTCTCAGGTTGAGGATTCATGAACTAGTCTCAGGTGGTTTGGTCTCTGCTGGACCCCATGATGGTTTCATTGGTCAAACTTGTCTGGTTTGAATTTCAAGGGGTTTTAGTCATTTATTAATTGGTCAGGATTAACTGGTAGACCAGTTGGCTGTCCATCCAAACCAGTTTGGCCAGGCTGTGAGACCAGCTAAGACCAGGATGGTTTCCATTTGTAAAAACTGGTCTGTTCTGAAAGATTTTGAGGGGTTTTTAGCCTTTTGTTAATTGGTCAGGATGGTAGACCAGTTGGCTGTCATAAACTAGCTTTGCCAGGCTGTGAGACCATCTAAAACCAGAATGGTTTCCATTGGTCAATCTGGTCTGGTTTAAACGATTTTGAGGGGGTTTAGCCATTTGTGACCCTGGAGCACAAAACCAGTCTTAAGTCGCTGGGGTATATTTGTTGCAATAGCCACAAATACATTGTATGGGTCAAAATTGTCAATTTTTTTATTAAGTAAAGATCATGTTCCACGAAGATATTTAGTACATTTCCTACTGTAACTTACATTTTGTTTAGTAATATCCATTGCTAAGAACTTAATTTGGACAATTTGGTGATTTTCTCAATATTTAGATTTGTTTTGCACCCCCAGATTCCAGATAGTTATATCTCGGCCAAATATTGTCCTATCCTAACCATACATATGTATTCAGCTTTCACATGATCTATAAATCTCAATTTGTTGACTGGTCAGACCAGTTGGCTGTCCAACTATCAGCTTGACCAGGCTATGAGATCAGCTAAGACCAGGATGGTTTCCACTGGTCAAACTGTTCTGTCTGAAAGGTTTTAGCCATTTTTGACCAGTTAGCCAACCAACTAAGACTGACCAGGCTATGAAACATGCTGAAACCAACAAAATACCTCAGAAAAAAGCACATTTACTTAAAAATTGCAATTGCAAAACCTCAATTTATATGAAATGCAATCATTTCCAACATAATGACTGTATGATTTCAGGTATGATTGGTTCTCCATTTTCACTAGATTATTGCTGCATTTGAGTCTTCTTTGGGAAGTTTCCATTTATGAACTTGGAAGTCGTAATTTAAGTAATTTTCATATAGCAATTTAATTTTACTTTCTCTCTTTCTGACAAAATTACTGAAAAATACATGAAGCTTTTTTGGCATTGATCCAGATAAGAAGGGAAATTAGGTATGGAAGCTGTGCATATTATCCTTCTAAGAAAATTACATTTTTCATACAAACCTCATAAACCTGCTAAATGATTTTTTTTTCTAGCAAGCTCATCAACAATACATAAAATGCTTATTTTAGTCAGCTGTTTAGTCAGAATTAACTATTACAACCAATAATAATTAACATCCAACATGTAAAAAGCCATTAATCTCATAAGTACAATCATTAGGACACAGCATGTGACCTCGCCAGCACTAATTAATGTAACCAATTAGACTGACATCACAGAGGACCAGAGATGAAACAGAACACATACTGTAAACAAATCTCATAACATGATAATAAGAACAGATGATGCAATGAGACATCGAGGAGGAGAAAGAGAGTGAATTACGCACAGACAAAACAGTCTTGCCTCACTGGCCATTTTATCAAATTTACAAGCTTCAACAATAAAGATTAATCACTGTCAGGCTACAGGGTGTAGCACACAAATCAGATTAGAGAGTCATAAATGCAAACAAAGATGAGTGATTTGTTTGCTTAAACATCAAAGGGCTTATAATGCAGTTGCCGGGTGGAGTATAAGCACATTAGCGGAGCTTCACGACCAATTATTATTTATTGATTGCGCAGAGATGACATTTAGCACTGAATAAGAGGGACTGAACATTTTTGCAGACCGGCTAATTGATTCTATACTTTGATTGACAATGTAGGTAATCACAGCATGCCAATATTCAGCCATATCTCATGTCTACTAGTGTGATATTGTGTTTATACAACAGCTTTCACACTCGTGCCGAGTGTGTACATAAAAAGCACTCTTTTGTGCAGAACTACTTCCTTCCCCTACAGATTTAAATCTAAAGTTGACAGTTTAACAGAAGCCTCCATTACTAATTCAAAAACGTAATTTGAGAACTAGTAACGAAGGAACGTTGAGTTGCTTCATTAAAAGCTTATTGTACTACATTAAAACCTGTGTGTTATGTGGTGTCAAGGGTGTCATGCACTCATTATTTTTGAGGGGGCACGGGGGGGTTGGGGTGTTATTCAAAACACTCCCAAATGCATTAACTATATCATGAAATATCTCGATTGTCACCTAGATTATGAAGGTCAAAGTAGCCTAATAATGTAGTCTATTATCTATGCATAACAATCTGTCTGTTTACCTGTCAGATATGGGTGTCATGTCAGAAGACATTGTGAATATTAAAAACATTGTAAGTTTAGGCTACTTATCATAACACTTTCATTGTACAGAAAGAGAGCAAAGAACATTTTCACTGACAGTCTAGAGTTCAAGCGCTCTCAAAACTCCCATTAAAATCACTGAAGCGGTTTAGACATTTTAGAAATTAATATCTTACTTACAGATTCATACACACATCTGCACTTCGTTGTTTCTGACGAGAGAAGTCGTCAGAAAGAGGTATTCAGTCAGCGAGCGGGTGAAGAAAACACAGGCATTATAGCAGTACTCATCCGAATACCTCTGATTGGTCATTGCATTCATAAGCTTAATATAATCATGTGTGATTGGTTATAATGCGCAGCGCTGTAAAAACGCATCTGTTTCTGGCTCAGCGTCAGCCAGCGAATGCAGATTTGAATTTAGCAGCTAATGATAGGAAGCACTGAACGATTTAATCATGCTTGTGTGATTGTATCAAATATAGAAAATATATTTCGTTTTTTGGAAGCTTCATTCAAAATGTACGTGGCTCAAAAATCTGAGGGGGTACATGCCCCTCACTTTTAATGGGCATGACGCCTCTGTGTGGAGTAGAGTACAGGTGCATCTCAATAAATTAGAATGTGGTGGAAAAGTTCATTTATTTCAGTAATTCAACTCGAATTGTGAAACTCGTGTATTAAATAAATTCAATGCATACAGACTGAAGTAGTTTGAGTCTTTGGTTCTTTTAATTGTGATTATTTTGACTCACATTTAACAAAAACTCAACAAATT